>JAAALK010001609.1:0-64430 GCA_019279435.1 Zizania palustris | reverse complement strand
GGTTTTAGTCGAATTTTATTGAATGAAGTGTAAATCATGTCTATGTCACGGTTGCTAGATTGGTAATCCATCACAACTTGCTCATATAAATGGCATATGAGTATTAGACAGTCATTGGTCTTCTATGTTATGATGTTATGTTTGTCATGTTTCCGGCTCTAAAATTCGTATTGAGATTTTTTATGGATCTGAAGTTTGTATAATAAAGTAAAATATTTAAATTTTTAATTTTTAATCCCAAAATAAACCACAGGGCATAAAAGCATGTACTTTGTTCATATAAATAAAGTCGGCACGTCTCCGAATCCTGAAGACATATGGGATTCTAGGACCATCTTAATAGGATTCCTGTTAAAAGCATACATGTACTGTAATGCGTTTCTCTATGGGTATACAGTACACGTGTGTAGGGATATAACCGACAATTGATAGCATAAGTAATAAGGAAGACAAAAATAAAATAGTATTTCCAAGTTTGCAGGGTAGGTTGATAATAATCTTTCCAAATCTAATCTTTCTCCTTATGCTAATCAATAGTGCTAAGAACTAGGTCAAAAGAAAGTCAACCCTTACCCCATTGTTGGTAGGGATTCTCTAAGTGATTGTACTTGTTCTTACTGTTAGCTAGTGAAGCCGATAGTGCAACTTGCCATGCAATGTCCAAAGTCAATCTATGAAATGTCATTCTTATAGGCGCATCCGGCTGTAAGAGAGTAGAAGCAATCAGAGTAAATAAAAACCCCATAGTGAAACGAGCGTTAGATGTTTCTAACTCCACTAATGTAATACCATGTTTTTTCACTAGGGCTAGTGTAGCCGATCTTCGTGCTGGAATGGTTTTTTTTTTCTCCGAGGTCGGAGTGTTGACTTGTCAACATAACTTAACGTGCATACGAATACCATGTATAGCTTCAATCTTGTCGGTGGTCCGTGGGGTACCATACATAGTAGCTTTAGCACCTACCTACATATATCCCTCCGGTACATAAAAACAAGTCGTTTTAGGCTTCTATCAAGAGGTTGCTAAACAAGCGTTTGCATTTTATTGTGGCATTTTGGACAACTATACCCCTCAAGTAGTAATTCTTTTTCTTGTTTTTCGTGCTATGTTTACTCTTGTACTATATTTATTAGGGGCAAACATAGAAAATACACACTAATTAATTGCTCCTTGGTATGTGAAATAATGTCCAAAACGACTTGTTTTGTGTATCGGAGGGAGTATGGTTGTAATAATAGCTTCAACACCTATCATGTATATATTATTTAGTATCTAACATCGTGGTTTGGCTGAGAGCTTAGGGTGTCCACGTCATCAACCATTTGCCTCCCTGTTTGTGGCCCCACCATATATGCTCGCACGAAACATTTTCTTGCCGCTTCGTTAATTATGAATTGAGCCCTACTAGAGCTAAACACAATTGCCTTCCTTCATGACCCTACCATATGGCCCCACCATTTTCCTTGCCCCTTCGTGAATCATGACCGAAGCAGTAGCAAATCAGCTATCTCGTCCCTCCGCTCACACCAAGCCTGTTGTGTCCCTGCACGGTGGTCACCGGGCTAGCTAACGCTGGTGGCATTACTACGGTTGAACAAATGGCAAATCTTCCTTTTGCGGGAAATTTAACTATTTGCCACTCTTATCGTTGTCACTCTTCAAATGTCACCTTATCGTTGTAATTAATTTTTGTCACTCTCTATGTGAGCCAATTAATTTTTTGCCACGATAATTGGCTCACATAGAGAGTGGCAAAAATTATTACAATGATAAGGGTGGCATTTGAGAGGTGGCAACGATAAAAATAACAAATAGTTAAATTTACCTCCTTTTGCCTGGTTTCTATAGCCATACATCCGCTCAAAACAACGCTAGCTGCAAGGGATTTGATTCACCTCGCATGCAATTTGGTCTCAGTCTCTCCGTTATTCACTGCTGTTACTTCGGTGAGTGTCTCTGTTTTGTCCCTCCTTTCTATCCCACTGTATCCATTGATTGATTTTGTGTTTTATCCTGCTTTTTTCTTTAGTTTGCTATTCTTAACGCCACACATCCATTGTTGGATCCCGAATCTTTGGTCTCCTCTATTGCGTTCTCCTCACAGACCATACTTCCCAACCAAGTTCATTCCACAAATTCAACCGACACAATATGATATAGCTAAGCGCGGTGTAGCGCGTTGTTCTTGCTAGTGATTATATGTATACTTCAGCTCTTGTCGATTAGTCGGACCCTCGACTGGACGAAAATCATCGCGCTTAACCTGCTACAGTCCAGAGAAAAGCAAGTCAACTTTTCCCTTCCTACCGTCGCTTCCAAATTTCATCGTCTCCATTCCACGACCACTCATCCACAGGCCACAGCTGAATATCTGATGTTAGGCGACGCAGGGGCCCAGCAGCAGCCACTACTCCACTAGTACACTATATCACACGTACCACTTTTTCACTGCTATGAGGAGAATTCAAGAAACAATCCTAGCTATCCTGGTTTTGCGTAGAGTGCCATGCTTATATAATCAGCAAGTATTTACAATGCAGTGCAAACATATAGATACAGCAAGATTGTGGTTTGGTCCACTAACCCGTGTTAAGATCCGTTCAGCTTACAAGCAGTTTGTCACCTAGCTCTTGCGGTACCTGAATGAGACCCGCGCTGTCAATTGTCTGCATCTTCTCCTTCAGTATTCTTCCTGTAGTGATCGTCTTTGTCTTCCAACGCTTCTCATCAGTTCAATCTGATAAAGGTGGAATGTGTCGAGGGTATAGCAATTGCGGCACTGAATAGCATTTCGAGAGTGATCATTGTGAATATATAGCTCGCGATTACCTGTCTCTGGAATGTCTCGAATTCATCTGTGCTCAAGGAACCATCGCTGTCTGCATCAAGAAGATGCATGAGCTCCTCTGCATCCTGCCCCCAGCACAAGGTCTTCCATTACCTCGGTGAGTTCCTCAATGCTGATCCTTCCATCCCCATTTTTGTCAAGCTGGCAGAAAGCACGGTTCCTGCAGTCACTGTCTCCTTGATCACTAGCTGGTAGGTCACGCAGGCGCAGAGCGCTAACTCTGCTGCAGCCAGCATGATAGCCTTAGGGTGCGTTTTGGTTCTGCTGTGGTAGCTGTGAAAAAGCTGCTGTGAGTTGCCTGCTGTGAAAAAGCTGGTGAGCTACCTGCTGTGAAAAAGCTAAAAGTCGTTTGGTTGAAGCTGCTGTGAAAAAACTGCTGTGAGCTGACTGTTTTTTTATAACTTACTTAATTTTCTCATTATATATTCTACACCTATATATAATAGGAACACTCAACATTGATGCAACTAAATAACTAAAAATATATTAGATAAATAAAAAAGTGCATAGTTCATCTTATAAAGTATCGAACCAGTATTATCTCATGAAATTGTGCAATGCAATACAAACCATAATAATGTTAAATAAATTAAGACACCTTGAATTCATACTTTTAATGTGAACTAAAATCAGAAAAGCAGAAAAGCAAAAGCAGAAAAGCAGGTCCAGACTGCTTCCAAATTGTACTAGAAAAAAGCTGCTTTTTCACAGCAGAAGCAGTTTGGTAAACCCGTTTGGTTCAGCTTCTGCTTTTTCACAGAGAAGCAGATTTGAAAGCAGAACCAAACGCCCCTTAAGCCTTTTAGCCTGTACAAATGAATTCAAGGAATGCTAAGTCCAAGTCATGCAGAAACATTTCCTACCTATCATTTTCAGTCTTTGAAAAGTCACAGGGAAATCTATTTATGCCCAGTAGAGTTCCATCTATTGACTACAATATGCCAGTGAATGACATATTGTTTTTATGGATGAAACTCAGTGGCATGGCAATATGGCATGGATTTATCTAAATTTCCAAAGTCATATAGAACCCAATTCCGAATAAAATTCAGGATAAAAAATCAACTAATAATATAAGGGGGCCTTTATGGTGCCCTACTATTCTACTTAGGAGGTAAGATAAATCTTAGCCCTTCATTTTATTGAATTAATAAAATGAAATTATTTCTTAATGTTTTGACCAGCTATTACCTTGCGCCCTGCCATATAACTAGGAACAAAAATACCATTAAACAGACATGGGCACCAATTGGAATAGATTTGTTGCCCAAAATATAATCTGACTGCTAGGTGAGTCTACCCATTAAATGATTTTTAAAACTTATAAAAACACCTACGCAAATTGTAAAAAATGCAATTTCATGAATTCTGTATAGACAAATCACATTCAAACAAAAATAAATAAATTGTTACTAGAACGATAAAATGGTATTAAATAATATTTCAAATACCTAAAAAATCATGTATATATAATTAATATGATGTACACATTATTTTAAATAGAAGGCGAACTGCATGATATTGCATGAAAAAAATGGAAAGTAAATGATATTGCACGGTGTTAAATGGAAACATATCAACTGCATGATGTACATATGATATTTTAAATAGAAGGCGAATTGAAAAAATAGAAAACATTGATGCACACATGATTTTTAAATAGAAGGAATGTGAAGTGTGAACTATTACCTCCTAGAAGGTAATAGGTTACCCTAATCAATCTGAACCGTTAGATGAAATACAATCAACGGTCATAGATCTCTGTGGGGGGCACCGTATAAAAATCTCCTAATATAAACAAGCCACATCTATGTTGTAAGCTCTGAAGTAATTAATTATAGGTAATGACTGCTTTAGTAAAATGCCACTGTGCAGACTGCATAAATATATCACACGTATGTTAAAGCAAACATACTGCCTAAATGGATCATCAAGGCAGTGGATAAAATACAGCATGTTTTTTTATGGAAGGGACAGAAGAAAGCTAATAGTTGTAACTGTCTTGTTTCCTTGCCAAAGGTTTGTCAGACGTTTATGGTGGGCTGGGTATTCACCATCTACAAACAATGGGCTGGGCTCTCTGTATTCACTGGATATGTCTACAAAAAACAGACCCCAATCATCCTTGGGCTGACTTGCAGATTCAGATTCCTCGCCAATGCCAGGGGTCTCTTTCATATGGCCACTATTTCCATTGTTAGGAATGGAGATTGGGGAAAGCACTTTGTTTTAGGTCGATAGTTGGCTGAATGGGCAGACAATTTTTGAATTGGCTCTTAGCTATCAAACAGACTATTGACCATGACCAAGCCCTTCAGAATCACAGCTGAGTATCGGATATCAAAGGTCATCTCACCATTGAAGTGCTGATTGATACATGAAGTTGTGGGATGAGATTGAGGGGATTGGTGCTTTTAGCGGGAGGTGCAAGACCAGCAAGGTGTGGAAAACTGTCGAAGACTGGACTATACACCTGCAAGTCAACCTATAAGGCTTTCTTCCTTGGAACGGTCAGGTTTGCGCCTTGGAAGTGCATTGGAAGACGTGGTCTCCATTGCACTGTAAGTTCTTTCTTTGGCTGCAGTTCTGAATAGATGTTGGACCACAGACCAAATGGCCAAACATGGTCTCCCTCACCCTGATGCTTGTCCGTTTCGTGATCAAGTGGATAGGATATTCAGCTCATCCTTGTATTGGTGTGTTTTTCAAGGCAAATCTGGTTTATAGTGCTGCAAAGTGTGGGTTTCAGCTGTTGATACTCATATGGACACTGCTTGTTTTTCCACATGGTGGTGTGATGCTGCCAAGCAAGTTTCAAAGGAGGTCAGTAAAGGTTTTCATACTCTTGTCAATCATTGCATGGGGACACTGGAAACACAGATGTGATTGTGTTTTTAATGTGCTGACACCTAGTGTTGATTTGGTAGTGCAAACTATAGCTAATGAGGGCTCACTAGTCACTTTGGTGTATGGCTGGTGCAAAAGAGCTTGTGTGTCTGCTGGCCTGTATATACTGCCTAAGGTCCTTACTCCACGGAGGCTCCGTCGTTTTTTTGTGTTGTGTACTTGTGTTGCAAAAGTGTTTTGTTTTAAGGGGGTGTAGTGTGTTTGGGTTAGGACCCCCTCCTGACCTTGTACTTTATTTTCTCCTCAATGAAATCACATGTAGCTCTCCTGCGTCATTCGAACAAAACTAATTATACTTCACTGAGAAGACGTTTGTTGACATTTTGCAATTTCCTCATTGGAGTTAAAACCCTTAACTAATGCAAGGGAAGCTACCTGCAATAATTTGCAAATAGCAAAGAATATGTGCTCTGCTGTAATGTAAAAGACAACATGATGTCAATGAGGAAACTAACCTCTCCAGGATCTGTAAGGCCACCTTTGTATAGAGAGTGAGATGCTTCGCCACCAACAGCAAATTTATGCATCTCCTTGGTGCGTATCTGTATCTCCATCAGTGGCCTCATTTTCCCAGGTTCACTTACATCGATGGAAACATGCAAACTCTGATAACCATTTCCTTTTGGCTGTGTGATATAATCTTTTGTCCTTCCAGGAACTTCCTTCCACAGAGATTGAATAATTTCATGTGTCCTGTGACAAGCCCTGGGGCCCCAGTTCGATGATGTACCACTGGCATTGAGGCTCTAAGATTACCCGTAAAGCTAGTATATCATTTAAATTTTACTTCTTCGGGTTTTCGGCCGTCTTTTACCAGCTTTTTCATAGTACTGAAACGGCTTTTATATCGCCCTTGAATTGAGATGCCCTGCACAATCTGGCTCAACTCATCATCATCTTTGAGTGCCTTAAGCAACTGTTCTTTGTAAGAGTCTATCAAGAGTTTGTTTTCAGTTTCTTGGCTCCCTCAACCATTGATCAATGTGGTCATATGAATGAGGAAACAAATAACGGAATGAAAGATCTTCTAACTCTAATGATAGATTACCCGCTCCAACAGCATGGGCAAGTGGGGCATATATCTTCAGGACTTCAAGAGATTTTGTCCGCTGCAGATACCTAGGGAGGCAGTCAAGGTGTCTCATCATATCAAGCTTTAGAACAAGTTCCAAGATAACTGCCCGTATGTCATAGTAAGAAAGACAAAACTTTCTCAATGCACTTGCACTCTCATCATCAACTACATCAAGCTTTGAAGGAACATGCTTAAGTCGTAAACTCTCATGCAGCAAATGAGCGATGCTGATCCCGATCTGAGATTTTACATCCCTCATGCTTATCGCTCCTGCATCAAGTGCTTCCCTCAGTATACCAGCTGAAATTACTTCAGCATCCATCTGCCATCATGCACCCCAAAAAAGGCTGGTTAGATTTTAGGGTTTAAATTACTTAAATAAACCAGTGATGCTTAACCTTGTTATGGCATACAGCAGTGTAAGTATCTTACGAATCACCGTAACTCTATAAGAAATGGAGGAAAATAGAAAATTCTAGTGTCAAGGAGACAAATGGCAACAGGGCATAGTTCGATGTAACAAGTTCTAGCGATTAGTAATGTCAGTTTAGATACGATAACAATGTCCTCTGTAAGTTTGCACTGATAGTGATACAAACGAGCATCCAGCTGAAAATATGAAGCCAACAATAATAAATGTCAGGTAACAGAAAATCGAACCGACAATCTTAGCCCTGATTTTCTAATCGATGCAAATGGGTAATTGACGTGTGACTGGAACTGATAGCAACTTACTGCCGCAGGTGGCAACAAAAGCGATCTTGCCTTTGCAGTTCTAATTTCAATGAGCATTAATATTGATGAATTATCTTTGTTGGAAATGAGCATGGAAACACCAATATCTTAGTCACTTTGTTTCAGAGAGCTCAGAGCTCAATTCAGTCACTTGGGAAATGCATCTCCACACACGGTGAATTGAAGCTTATAGGTGAATCATACAAAAGCAAAGAAGAGCTGCACCCACGTGGATTAACATGACATCGAAGTATATATTCACAAATCGTGTAAGCAATCCATGTGGATTGCTCAGATTAATGAGATGGAATGAAGCCATTACTACGAATTTCACCCAATTTGGTAAATCGAGATAACCATCGTGTACTGGATGCAATTATTCGCTTAGTACACGGTACCTGGAGGTCAGCGAGGGAGGCAGCGACAACGAGCGCGCGCGCCGGCGCCCGGTCACCGCCGCTGTCTCGGAGGGCGGGGAGGGCCAGCTTGAGCGCGCGGAAGAGGAGCCGCGACGACGACGACGTGGCCAGCTCTCCCCCATTCGCCTCGTCAGCTCGTTGAACGCGCCCACCAGCTCCGCCACCAGCCTCCCTCCCCCTTCCGCTGGAGGAGGAGGTGCAGTCGACGAAGACGACGACGTGGACGGAGAAGAGGCGGCCGCGCCGGCGCCAGCGCCAGCGGCGGGGAGGCGGAGGCGGTGGAGCCGACGCGGGCTGCTGGGGCGCGGCCCGCGCGGGCCCGGGCGCAGGCCTGGGCGGTGGGGCTGCTGATGCTGCCGTCGGCTGCCACCGGTGGGGACGGCGGCGGCGGAGGTGGGTTGCGGCGGTCGCCATGGTTGGTAGACTCCACTAGCCCCACGGGCCACGCCCAGTCCGTGGATGGACTGGAGGCGACAGTGCGACCCGACGGCCGCTCCGCTCGGTCGGAGCGGATGCGTCTGTCGTGGTGGCGGTTGGCCGGCATTCTGCCACGTAGGACTCCCTCTCCTCTTGCCGCTTTTCATCCACCCCTTCCATTTTTGTGAAGCATTTGATCCTCTATTTTGATGCCAATTTAGGATTTTGGTACACGTGTCATCACTAATCTTAAATGGCAGTGAGATATAGAGAGTAAATTCATTTTTTTATTTTTATACGGCCAGATTATTTTTCATACAGTTATCTATAAATATTTTTAATCGGTGTATAATGGTAACGTTAACTTTAGTTGATAAATGTATTCGTGGTTTGTGGTTTTCAAGTTAATCATCAATACAATTTGTGGTAATTTGAGTTAACTCTAAATACCTAGTCCTGATAGCTACTCCCTCCGACGTATAAATATTAGTCGTTTAGACAGAATTACACGTACTAAAGTGATATTAATAAAATTACGAGAGTTGTTTCAACCGGTTATGAAACCTAAACTTTAGTCGTGTCACCCAAATTCAACTTCCGGTGGCCACGTTTGGGGAGTATATTCTATAATTGTAAGCTATGGTGCCATCTAGTTGTTAGTATTATTTGGATATGAAGTGTTTGCTTTGGTTAGGGACAATTGGACAATCAATCATCGTTGATTTCTAGATATGCAACATTAACCATTAACTCCACGTGTCGTATCATTTTAACTAAAAATGATCTGCTTTTGTGGAGTTGTTGCCTTTGTTTTGACGTGTATATGATGTTGGTGTAGCTCTCGTATATCCAGCGGTCTATCCCAATGTGGCCTCATTACAATACAAACATACACATTTGGCATGTCATTAAAATGATTTTTAGTCATTTTTTTTGTAGTTGATTCAGCCGTCTTGCTCATGGAATGCTCGATATGGATCAGTCGTTGGATGTTTAGCGCCTGGAGGAGATTGAACTCGAGCACAACATTCGCAATGGCAATGATTTCATCGTGGATATGGTGTAATATTTAGGGAAATCGTGAGATTAATATTGGTTCACAACAGTTCAGACTTCAGTTATATGAATAGTTTTTTAGGTCATATTGAACCGGTCATATCATCGGTGTGAGAGGTTTGGTTGGCATCTCTGAGGGAAATGTAATTCTCTCAAATAATAGAAAATGTGGTTTCACTCTACATATGGTTAAAAAATATAAATATTTCATATTATTTACATCTTTTTAAAAGATGTATTGCTTACATGGTATAAAAATGTTTGATGTAGTTCCAGACGAGATCTCCTCTCTTGGATTAGAATGTAGTATTAAGAATGTTGGATTTGACATTTATGGTAGAAAATAACAAGTGTCTTGGTCTCTCCGTAGAGCTTGAGGTCCACAAAGGTTGTTTGTTCTCAGCCACATTTTACTTCTATTTCTATTTAATTCTCAGCCACACTTTACCACACCTAAGGTTAAACAAGTTTAACAAAATTTGATCCCACATGTCAATAACAGACAGAAAATTTGATAGCCTCACCTTAAGCAAGTGTGGTAACTTTTATTGACAAATGATGAACATGCCCATAATCCTGCCAGACATGCTACTAGATGCCATTACCTTTCTTTAAGATTTTTTTGATTTGATGGTAGATTTTGTGGTGATTGTGAGCAGGTATGCATTTTTAGCACTCCACATGATGTCCAAATCAACAGTGAGCTAACTGTTGAAAAGATACAACCACATCTTCAATGCCATGAAAATATCATGATGTGATGAAGCACAATTACTCAGCAAAATTCTACAAAGAAACACTAATCTCAACCCTTCTCAATTTCGTTAGGCAAAACTCTGTAGGCATGAAATTACAAAATGTGTTGGCACGAAAATTCACAAAAGAACACACCTTACGCCATACCAAACAGCAGTTAGAAGTAAACAACACAGGTAGGTGCAATCTATACACTGTATTTCAATGCAGAGTAGCATAAGAACAAGCACCTGCCACTAGCAACTGCAAATCCCAGGAGGTTGCATTTCAATTTAGACAAGGATTTCAGTAAACCAGCAGCTAACACCATCACTACTGCAACACAATTTGAGATCAAGAAATGATCACAACCATATATCCATTGCAAGTCACCTGTCCACAATTTGTGGTGAGCCAGGAGTTCTAACCAGTGTTCTAAAAAACAGCCATAGGCACCACTAGACCATCCATTAGGTGCATAGGCACCTCCCTGACCCCTCGATTTGGCCCTCGGCAACAAGCTAGGCGACCCAGGCGGTTAACCACAACCGCCTATGCATGGCCTAGGGTTTGCTTGGATCTGCTCACTGTCATGATAGCTTGTCGCAGATGGAGGTTGAGAAGCACGATAGCATGGAGAACTGCACAGCAAACCGACGGCTCATTCACAACATCTCTTCTTCTGGAGAGATTAAGACATGATTTCCAACTCTAGGACAAAGTTTTGCTTCATATTGTGTTAGCCCTCCACTACACTTAAATGACTTTAAATCACCCCTTAGGACTTAATTTGCAGTTTGCGAGGCAAGGATTTGTGTTGGGTCTAGCTCAAACTTTGCTAAAACTTGTGTTTTGATTGCTGTTTCTGTTGAACATGTAGTGCTGACTTGCTACTGATTTGCTGAAGTTACTGATACCTAGGTGCCCAGGCAACACCAAGTTAGCTATCGCGCCTACCGCATACTAGAACACTGGCTCTAACCACAAGAACAATTGCAGAGTTGCAGGCTGACCACCAGCACAATTGCATTCCAATTCTTTACAGTATAAGTATAGTTGTTTTTCAAATTGCACCCAATGATCACATCAGCGTCAGACACACAAGAACAGAATTAATCTAAGCATGCGAATTGCGAACAAAATACCATCATCTAAGGGAAAAGGAAAGCAAAATAAACATCACATCAATTCAGTAACAGATGTTCAGAACTACTCCAGGTTTTCCAATTTAAAGGCAGATTAAAAGCATATCTGAATAAGATGTAACCAACAGCTCAGCTGTTCTTGAGTAGATAAGGCATGAAAAGCAGAACAAGCGAAGCAATCGGCATCCACCTAGGCCTTCTGGTTGTAGACGTAGGTGAGGCCGCACTTGCCGCAGTAGTGGCGGTCGAAGTGGTTGGCCATGAAGGTGCCAGCGCCGCACTCGCCGTTGGGGCACTCCTTCCTCAGCCTGGTGACCTTGCCGGTGGCGTCGTCGACCTTGTAGAACTGGAGCACGGCGAGCTTCACCTTCTTGTGCTTATGCTTTTGCTTCTTGGGCTTGGTGTACGTCTTCTTCTTGCGCTTCTTGGCGCCGCCGCGGAGGCGGAGCACCAGGTGCAGCGTGGACTCCTTCTGGATGTTGTAGTCGGCGAGGGTGCGTCCATCCTCGAGCTGCTTGCCGGCGAAGATGAGGCGCTGCTGGTCCGGCGGGATGCCCTCCTTGTCTTGGATCTTGGCCTTCACGTTGTCGATGGTGTCCGAGGACTCCACCTCCAACGTGATGGTCTTGCCCGTCAGGGTCTTCACGAAGATCTGCATCTTGGCGGCGGCGGGGAGTGGTCGCCTCCGCGGCTGCGGCGGCGACGGCGGCGAACGGTTTGTGTGGCGGGGTGGGGGCAGGTGGCTAGGGTTTTCGGCGGCGCGAGTGGATACTCTTTATAGAGGATGTGGAGTTATGTGGGCTGTTCGATCTAGGGGTTTCGTAACGGACGGGTGGAATTAATCTACAAATATTAGGCTGGGCCTAGTTGATTTCTTCTCTTACGGGCCGTGACGTGCTTTTTATCTTTAAAAGACTATAGTATTATTTATGTTTTCTTGCTTAAAAGCGTACAGTTTAATAAATTGAGTATGTTTTTAGCTCGTTATAAGTAGTCAATCCAATCAATTAAGATGACAATAAAATATCATGCGAAAGTGTAAAACTCGTTATTTATAATTTATTTGCTAGTATCTAATTATTACTTGATATTATTATTGTGACTTACCTGTAGAATTATCATATATAGGTATGAAACAAATAATATGGGTGATGGATTGATAGAATCGTAGAAACAATAAGGGAACTATGGATGATTAAATTTTAGAACCTTATGTACTCTATTTATTTCATATTTTGATGTTTAATATGTGATTGTTCCAATATTTTTATTTGATTATATTTGAAAATCTAGCTCATACGCTAAACGAGCTAACTTGTGAGCTGAATTAAACCGAGGTAGATTTTCTGCTCGCCATGTTTACGAATCAAGTCGAGCTAATTCGTTAATATAACGAACTATACGAGACAAGCTAGCACGTTATATTGAGCCCTAGAGAGGTAAGAGTTGATGATAATATTGATCACTGCCTTGTAATCACGAAGACTTGATTTCTTAGAACAAATAACCTAGATATTCTCTCCTGTTTCCTAAAGAAGTCGTTTTAAACTTATATCAAGAGTTTTCTAAAAAATATCGTTTTTATATTTTATTGTGTATTTTGGACGTTTATATCCTGAAGTTGTACTACTTCCTTCTTGTTTCATGTACCATCTTTTATTGTATTTAATAAAAACAAACAAGTAAAGTACACACAAATTAATCATTACTTAATATTTAAAAGCATGTTTAAAACGATTTTTTTGAAACCATAGGAAGTACTCCTTATTTATTACTCGTTAGGTTAAGTTTTTAGAGACCCTAATTGAGTGGTGTTTGCTTCGTTAGCTCAAACTCATTAATTACACATACATTAACCAAAGGGGGAAAAGCTAAAACTAGACACATTTTGATTACATATTCCTAGCGATAAAGAGTATGGGAAAAAAATCCAACACGATGAGGACTCTCATAGATCAGCACCACATAGAGGTTTGGACTCTTAGATTATTACCACGTAGAGGCACTAGTAATCCGACGGAACTTCTCCGCTCATCTCTCTTCCTTACTGGCTCCTACATTGCCTATTTTAATATAAATTGGTAATGGTTATAAGGTATTAAAATCCTGTTTATAATGCAATATTTTCACATGAATCAATCTACCTTTTTCAGTCATTCTATTAGGAAATGTAAAATGGGTGGAAATGGAATTCAGTGACACAAAGTCCAAGCGTAAGCAGTACTTAAAAGTAGTAGTAGTAGTAGTTTCAATTGTTCTTGCATTGCATCATAACTCAGATTGAACTGATCAGAATGGAGGATGTGCTCTCCAGTCTATGTACAGACATTCAGTGTGCAGGTCACCCGTGCAAATCGGCGTCTTCCCAGATGAAGATCTACACGAATTGTGTTGTGTGATCATGAGATGTAGGCCTTGACGAGATCCGTGAAGTTGCAGACATCTCCTGTCCTGGGGCATGTGACCTTGCCTCCATTCTTCTTGGCCATCTGATCAAGAGCCTGAGATAGGATGGAATGAACCACATGCAACAAATTTTCAGTCAGTCTAGCATTAAGGCCCTATTTCTTTCCGCTTGAAATTATTAAAATTATAGTAATCCAACTTATAGAAATAAACTAGGTTGAACCAATAAATTAGATTATTATAATCTACACCCTAGATTATGATAAGATAGCATAATAAGTTCACCTATCTATTTTAGCTTATAGAAATAAGATAGATTACTATAATCATAAGCTAAAACAAATAGACCTTGGTTCAAATTTGTAGTTTTTTACCTTGGTGCTATAAACATAACCATTCGGGAAAACAAGCGGTGGGTTTCTCAGTGTCCATAAGCTCCTTGGTTATGTAGCAGACGAGTTTCGAATGGTGCTGCTTGGAGAATGGCAGTGGTTCCGCTAGTTTCTGGAAGCCTTCCAGTGATAAGGGGTCTTCTTTGGGGCAGTTACCATCGAAACAGAATCTTGTGGCAGTCAAGGAAAAGAGAGAGATTGTAATTACAATGCTAGCAGTTATGTTGAGATGGTAAAAGTGATGAGAAGAATATCGATTGTGTGAAGGATACGGAGTCTTGAGAGCTGTGAGCCCTGCTTGCATATAGATGTTCAGCAATGGCTCCAATGTCATACCATACAGTTTGTAGAATTCTTGCTTAAACTGATCCACAAGGCAGTCCCACTGGTTTTGCTCAACAGGACCTACAAGTAAAATACATGGTATCATCATGTATCAAGAACCTTTATGCTGCAGCTCAACTCCTCCATTAGGAGCTGGAGTTCATCCCAAAACAGAATGATGGCTACAGGGACCAGGAATGTGCATAGAAATAATATATATTCCAAAATCTAGTATTGAGCATGAAAAATCTAACTCCAGTCTGTAATCAAATTTCAAATTTGCAGTGCTGACAGGCAGTGACGCAAGAAAAACCAAGAGTATAGATAGTGGTACTAACTTTGTAAGGAGCACAGTTTGTGCTGGTTCTAAAAACCAATGTCGCTGTAACACGCTGCAATTCTTTCATGTGTGTAGCCCCCCAGGGAGCAAGGTATTTCCGAGCATATGCTACAGCATGCAGGCAATTCTTGGCCTTGACTAGTTCCACAAACTCTTGAAGCCTCAGAAAAAACTCGAGCTTACTCTGCAGAGCAAATAACAAAGGCACTGTAATACTAGAACCAACACTTGTTAAGGAAGATAATATATGCCACTCAGCAACTAAAAAAATTGGTTTATTTTGTTTATAATATATGCCACTCAGCAACTAAAAAATTTGGTTTATTTTGTTTATCTGAAAATGTACAGGATATGCTGTATACTAAAGTCTTATTGTGTCATAGGTAGTGGGCCAGGGTCGCTAGGCCCAGCCCAGCCCATGGGCACTGTAGCAATAATTAGGGATTAAAGATAGATTATATATCTTACATATTAGTAATTCCTTTAAAATGGCATATTAGATTAGAGTTAGTTAACAGATAAAGTCTTGTAAGCTCTGTAAATAGAGTGGTATTGATCAGGAATAAAAAAAGAACGAATTAGTCTAATCTCTCATCCCAATGTTTTTTTCTCCTCAACCTAAGTCTACCTCTCATCCCTAGCGACAGCCGCTGTCCAACTATCCTCTCGGTGGTGTTTATCCCATCATGGATTCAATCCATGACAACTTGGTATCAAGGCCACTCTCCATGGCTTCCAATTTCGAGCAAACCCTTCACGTCATAGTGATCAATCTGCTCTACCCGGTGAACGAGGATATACTCCATCAATTGTTCGATGCGTATGGGGCAAAGGAGATCTACATGCATCCGATGGGAGTGTGTGTGGAGGCCTCTGTCTCATTCTGATCTCAAGCAGACACAGAGAATGTTTATCCCATTATGAGTTCAACCCATGACATATTGATATACCATGCACTCTCCCCTTGATGTTTTCCCCATTTATTTAGACTATGATGCTTTCTAGCAGTGGAGGTGTAGAACAAATCACCTCCAAATTCCAATAAAGAACATGACAGAAGAAAATAAAAGATGAAGAACTCGAACCAGCAAATTGGTATAATTCATGTGCTATTCGAAGTCAAAGCTGTCAATGATCAGATATCAATGCACCAAACTCACCAGCACTCATCATATGCACAGATTAATCATTTCATCATACTACTGTGCTGATGGAAGAAAACTAATAATGGTAGTATGAGATAGAACAGCAACACAAACCTTCGATTTCTTTAACCGAGACCTGTTTTCTGCACACCAAGCTAAAGCAGGAGCAATTTCCTTGTTCTGAAGAGAATCAATTACTCTTTTTGCATCTAGGAAAACATCAATGTCAACGAGGTCCTGCATATCAATAGCTGGCAAGTTAGGTTATGTTCCAGTTAGTATCTATGACTGCAGATAAAGACAGTAGGTACTAATCAATCTTGGCACCCACATAAATTTATAGACGACTACTCTCATTATCATTGTTGCTGAAGCCACTTACATACTGGTGGAAAGCAAATCTTAAAATTCATAATAAAAAAATGATGCTATAGTTTCGTATTCATAGCAAAAATCACAAAGAAACATCAACATGTTGGCTACATGCAAAATAATCATGTACAGATGTACTGTTGTACAATAAAAGAATAATGCTAACAAAAAAAGTCAAGAGATATTTCTTGTGTTATGTGATTGTCATCTTCATTTAGCATACAGATAAGGTGGCTTTAAAGCAAGCACCCTCTTACATTTAGCAGGAGGGTTATCCAGCATAACATGTAAGACATCACAAAAATCAACTGGAATCAAAATCAAATCATGTGGATAAACAAGATACTGGTCAAATTAAGGATGAGGGCAACATTAGGCCCTAGTTTTTTTCAAGGATTATACATGGAAAAGAGGTCACCAGCAATCTGACCGTTAGATTCGTGCTCTCTGGAATTTATTCACATTTTGAGTGATGTGTCTTCTTCACAAGGTTACTTATGTAACTTCAAGAAACTTGATGGTTCATTCCAGTGGTAAACAATCGATATAATCAGGTTTTGGTAAAGTTGATGGGCTGATGGCCATTGATTGCTTTGTTGCTGTTAAGGTTAGGCTAGTGAACAAACTACACTACACGATCCATAAGATGACTTTAAACCTGAATGCCCGAAGTCTCAGCAAGCTTCGCAGCGGTGTCGTAGTAGGACATCCGCAGCATGTAATCAACCAGGATCCGCTTCAGCCGCATGTCCTCCCACTCCGCGTCGTCTCCTGTGCTCGCGGACGCCAGCCGGTTGAGCCGCGCCCGGCACCTCTGCACCTGCAGCTCCTCCGCCCGCGTCCCCTCCTCCATCTGGAAGGCATCATCATGAATCAATCCATCAGCAGTGAAACATCAAAAAAAGAAGAGAGCTGGGATTTCTCCCACCAGTAGGGTCCTAATAGAATAATCAATCAATCAGCATTTGGGATCTTTTCGAAGGCAAGGGTGGAATTCGGCGAGGGACTGGGCGATGTGGGGGGGGTGGATTGGGGGGCAACAGTACCTTCCGCTTGAGACCGTGGAGGCGGGAGACGAGGGACGTGAGGTGGTCCACGGCGGCGTCTCCGCTGCCTCCTGCTGGCGTGGCGCCGGCGGAGGAGAGGACGGTGGCGATCTCCTTCTCGGCGAGGCGGTGGTTGGTGCGCACGGTGGACCTGAGGGCCTCGAGGGGAACCCGCACCAGCTGGTGCTCTAGCCGCACCGACTCCGCCGCGCGCGTCTGCCTCCCCGCAGCCGCCGCCGACGACGAGGCGGAGGACGGCGACGGCGATGGCGTGTCGATGGCCATTTCCATCTTTTTTTTCCTCCTTTCTTCGTCTCCAGAGAGAGAGAGAGAGAGAGCAGCTGTGGATAGTTTGGAGAAGAAAGAGGAGGTTTTTGTGATCCGTACTCTACTTGCATCTATTTTTAAAATCAAAACTTTTCAAACAATCTATATTGATTATGAACTAAATCATTGCAAAATTTATAAATAAACTAGAATTCAAAATCTAAAAAATATATGCTTCTCCAGATTTAATACTCACTTGTTTCTCACAATCTGAAACTCCATAAACAAACTTAAATAGTTTAAATTTGTATGAAATATTATAAAATCCAATAGTTATAAAGTCTAGAAACGAAAAGTTTCTAAAAACTAAATTGAAACTTCAGATTTCCTCGATATTCACCGGCGTCTGCCTCTGCTTTATCTTGGATAGAGACGTGATTTTGTTTTGGGCTTAATTAATCCGTGGCCTACCACTTACAAACATAAATTATTTTCCTGTACGAATCAAGTCATGCAAAAGTAGAACCCTAATGTTAGATAAACTTTGGCAAGATCTTTGTTTTAGACCTGTGAGCATGTGACAGATACATGAGATGGATTTACGAGGCTGGCTACTTCGGGGGCGAGGATAGATAGAATGATATATGTGAGGTGTTTAGTTGGATGTATGAGATAATATAATTTTTTTGGTTAAATGTATATAACTTAAATAAGATAAACTTAAATTTAGTTGAACCTACTTGTTAAATATATATTTTTCACAAAAATATAATCATATGAGATCTTATTTTATAGATTAAATTGTAATAAATATAATGATGTAATTAGATCATAAGTTGGATAAATGATTTGGGAGTAAAAATCATTTGAATATTTATAAACGAAAAAATAAATGTATAATAATTAATTAGGAGACGACATGTCATCTAATATTAAATGAGTTCGTCAAGAAAAATTTCTTGAATTTCTCCATATTCCTCTTGATGACTATCTCATCCACATTTATCTTCCAACCAAACATCAGACTGGACCGGATGACCCTATCCATCTAAGGATATTCATCCGACCAAACGAACCCTTCATGTTTAGAGAGCTTTGGTCTAGGTGCTGAGGCCTTAATTGGAATTGCGATAATTTTTACTGAGATGATTTCTATTTTCATAAGAGAGAAAGTTTATGCTTGCATAAAAGGGCTTAACTTGAAACTGCAGGCAAGAATGCATTGCAAAAAAAACAATGACAAATGATTACTCTAACAAATCGCCCTTGATCTTGTATTTTCATTGATAAATTTGAGTAACAACACAGAAGTGTAGAACTGCATCTCAAAAAAATTCTGGTTGAATGGGACATAAATTGCAACTGCAAGTAACATGAGCTTATGCTTTCCCGAGTTACAATATAATTCAGTCTTGGGCATCGATACCAGATCATAAGCAATGGAAAGAATTGACACGACGCACCACAATTAAAAATATACTGATAAATATGTTGAAAATTGAATATCTGAATGGGAATGAGGGCAAAAATCCAGCAAAAAAATGAAGGGTGCCATCCTCAGTGGTATTCTTGTCTCAGGTTTCAACAGGAAAAAGGAAACACATTCAGCTTGCAGTTTCTGCATATTATTACGGAGCAAGGGCAGACACAACATCTCGCGAGAGAAAAGAATATAACATCATGTAATAACTATAATCAGAAGTGAAGGTGAGAATTCACAGTTTCGCTGTGGAAACAGGTGGCAGAAACTGAATGTTTTTAACCACATCGTTCCTTGATTATTTCAAAAATCAAAATCTTGTGAAGTATTTTGAGATGGCATTTGAAATTGTATCAGGAATTAGATGTGGATCGCCTTCAGGTAGGTCTGCAGGCAAGCCTCCTTCAGGGCTTCGCTCACTGTAGGATGTGCATGACATGTCCGTGCAATATCCTCGCTAGATGCTCCATACTGAAGGGCAAGCACCGCCTCATGGATTATCTCACCAGCATTGGGGGCCATTATGTGTACACCGAGGATTCTATCAGTCTCCTTCTCGGCCACTACCTTGACCAAACCTTCAGCATCATCAATCGCCTTTGCACGGCTGTTGGCCAGCAGGGGGAACTTCCCAACCTGGTAGGCAACACCTGATGCCTTGACCTGTTCTTCCGTCTTGCCAACAGAGGCCACCTCTGGGTGTGTGTACACCACACCAGGTACAGTGTCATAATCTACGTGGCCCTCTTTTCCTGCGATGAATTCAGCACAGGCAACGCCATCTTCTTCCGCTTTGTGTGCAAGCATGGGCCCAGGAATCGCATCCCCAATTGCATAAACACCCTTAACATTTGTCATAAAGCGCTTGTCAACAAGGACTCGTCCACCCTTGTCAGTCTCAACACCAATGGTGTCCAACCCAATACCAGCAGTGTATGGGATTCTGCCAGCAGATACAAGAACAACATCACATTCAAGAATACTCTGCTCTCCACCAGCTGCAGGCTCGACAGTTAACTTGACGCCACTCCCAGAGGTATCAACCCCAACCACCTTTGTCTTAAGCATGAACTTCATTTTCTGTTTCTCCAGCATTCGCTGGAACTGCTTCCTAATCTCTCCATCCATTGATGGGACAATGTCAGGGGCAAATTCAACGACAGTGACCTCAGACCCTAGCCTGTTCCAGACAGAACCCATTTCTAAACCAATGTATCCAGCTCCAATAACCACCAACTTCTTTGGTATTTCTGAAAGAGCAAGAGCACCAGTAGATGACACAATCTTTTTCTCATCTATTGTAACCCCAGGGAGTGATTTCACATCTGAACCAGTGGCAATGATTATGTTCTTCCCTTTGACGGTAGTGCTACCACCATCGACCAAGTCCACAGACACCTCTGAAGGGGATACAAGCTTTCCAAATCCTTTGACATACTCAATCTTGTTCTTCTTGAATAGGCCTTCAATCCCTTTAGTAAGCCCAGCAACTGCCTTGTCTTTCTGCGCCATCATGGCGGGCAAATCTATTTCAAGATTTGAGAATTTGATACCATGGTGTGCAAACGAAGCCTTGGCCTCATGGTACATATGGGATGAATGCAGGAGAGCCTGAAGAGATCAAGAAGAGTCCCAATAAGATGCAATGCAATAACCAGCTAAACAATGTTCTTATAATTTGTATGTTTCCAGATATATCAGCTACAAACATAAAACTAAAAAAGCCAAGTACAAAAATGGTAATTTAGCAGGTTTGCACTTTGCAACTGTGTTTGAGCATGAACAAGCATATTAATCTGACACACATGGGTGAAAATATAAGCAAACACTATGAACCATACGATGAGACAGACACAGACACAAGTTGGGATGGCCGCTCCTGCGACTCGCGTCTACCCTAGCGGCGGTTCCTGATGGCCGTCCCTCGCCCCCCGCCGACGTCGCCTCCTCGCCGGAGCCCTGCTGGACGTCTCCCCGGGTGCGATCCCTTTCCTTTGCTCCTCCCTTCCCTGCTCTCTTCCTGATGGGGCCCCGGATGGCGCTGGTCGAGCTTGAGGCCGATGATGACCTTCATGAGCTCGTGGCTTCCTGGGACTTCTCTCCTGGCCTGGACTTCCAGCGCTTCATTCTGGACTCCTTCGCCTCCCCGGTTCACCACCCCTCTTCCTCCCCGGATGGGTCCTTCCTCCTGCTGGCTGTCTTTCGCCGCTTTACTTTCCGTCTTACTGTTTCTTCGGTTAGCATGGCCTTGCATGCTTGCCTGGGGGGCTCTCCGGCGGGTTTCCACGTCACGTTTCTTCAGGACAGACATTCCAGTTTTCTGTCTCCTCGCGCCGTGTTGGCCTGGAAGTCTGCCGTCGACGTCGGGTCACCACCGATCAGTTCGACGTTTATTTTCATCTGTGGCACGATGGTGGCCTCGTTGGTCCACGGACTTCCGGCGGTGGTCTGCTGAGGAACGTGCGAGCTGGACCTCGATCCCTCGCCGGCGTCCTCCTTCCTCCTCCCCGCGTCGTCGCCCCTTGGCCCCCCGGTTTCAGGCTCGTGCTGGAACGCCCTCGCTGAGTTCCCGTCCTCGCCCTAGTCTTCCTCCTGCTCCTCCCTTCCTCCCTCCTCTCGTTCCGCTTTGCTTTCCTCGGCCCGTCGCCGGATCCTCCCCCCCAAAAAGGTTTCGTTTAACAATGTTCTTTCTTTCTTCCCCCCTTCTTCCTCCCCCCCCCCTCGGCCCTCAGGGTTGGTTCCCTCTTGTGCCCCTTTCCCCCGCCGGCTAGCCCTTCCCTCTCTCCTCCGCCGGCTAGCCCTTCCCCGTCGACGTGCTCCTTGCCTTCCCTTCCTTCCCATGCAAGCCTTGCTCCTTCTCCGGTGGCGCTCCTCGATCCTCGTGCTATTTTCAAATTCAACAGTTCTCGTCCTTCCCTGCTTGGCCGGCCGCCTCCGGTGCGGTCGGGCCAGACGAGTGCTATTCCCATTGGGCGTATCTTTTCGCGCCTCAAGTCGGACCTCCCCCCCGACCCCACTTGGGAACCCGGCCGGCCGCCTGTCCACTCGGTTTTGGTGCCTCCGAAAGGCGCAGACTTTCTCCCCCCCCTTCCCCCTTGATGATCTTGCCAAAGGACCGTTCAGACCCGCTGCTCGGTCAGGGTTCATTTCCGGGCCGGCGTATCACCTCCCGTCCTCGCGCAGACCGCAGATCCTGCGACGCGACCGCCTGGTCATGTCCCTCCGGCTCCCGACGTCCCCCCTCCGTCGCCTCGCATTAATTGTCCTGCGCTCTCGGTCACTTCGGGTCTCGGCGCCCGCTGTTCCGTCTGCCTGCGCCCTAGCCACTCTCTGTCCCCTTGTCAGGGACGCATGCCCTCCCCCGCAGTCTCTTGGGTCCCCTCCGAGCTTCGGCGGACCGTTTCAGCTTCCCTGGCCCCTTTTGATCCGTCGGACATCCTTCCTGCGTCCCCCCTAGCCATTCTTCCTGCCTCCTCTTCCCCTGGCCTTGGCGAGTCCGCCTCCCCCACCTCTGACTCCCCGTCCCTCTCAGTTAGCTCTATGGCGAATTTCCCCGCCAACCCTCTCCCCTTCCTACCGTACGGAGGAACGATTCGCGACGGCGGCGGGCCTCTTCGTCGCCAGAGGAACCATGTGGCTCTCTCAGGGACCTTGTTAAGCTTCATGAAACCTTTGCCATTGCCGAACACGATGGCCCCCTGACTCCGGCCCAGAGGATCGAGCTCATGATTGCCATTCGCCACCACCTCGGGGTTGAGCTCCGGCTTCAAGTCTCGCGATATTGCCTCCACCCGCTCGGGGTCGGGCTTTACAAGCTCGGCTCCGAGTTCGAACGCGACGCGATCGTCAACTCCCCTCCCATCTTCGTCCAGGGCCGTCTCGTGCGCTTTGTCAAGCACGACGAAGCCATGAATTGCAAGCAGTCGCCGTTCGCCAGAGCGGGTTGGATCATGTTCCTGGGCTTCCCCCTAGACTGTAAGTCCCTTCCCTTCATCCAGCAAATCTGCTCCTCCTTCGGACAGCTCATCTTCTGGCACGAGGCGTACACTAGCCTGGCCAGAGTTCTTGTCAAAGTCCTCTACGAAGACGACCTGGACGTTCCCCGGAGCATCACCGTCAAACATGGGGACGAGCTGGACGGCAGTGGTCGCTCCTGGACGTTCCCGGTCTACCTCCTCCAGTCCGACCTCGCGGACCAGGGGCCAGGAGACGAAGTCCCCCCTCCGCCAGACAATGGGAATCCGCATCCTTTCCTGGGCGAAGTCCTACCAGGGGAGCCGGAATGGATCCAGCAGTGGGCGGATGCCCAGTTGTTTGGCCCCATGGCGAACCAGTGGCACACCCACGCCTTCCAACATCTCCAAGACGATGATCTGCAAGATGTCCCGGCGGACCCCCATCCCTTCGAGGACGACTTCGAACCTTTGGTTGAGGAGGACGCCGCAGAGTTGCCCCATGCTGTCGAAGAACCTCAAGACAGCATGGAGATTTCGGGCATCTCCTCCGAACCCTCGGTGGAGTCCCACACTGAGCAGTCTCACCCCCCTCAGCAGTTGCACACTGTTATCATCATCAACTTCCTGGACAGGATGGAGGAACTCCGCCTCCTCTCAAACTCAGAACTTCACTTCAGGAGCTTCCTCCAGACCCATCTGGCCTCCCTCCTTGATATTCAAAACTGTTACTGGAAGCAGCGTTTCACTTCCCGTTGGACCAAGTTGGGGGATGCTAACACCAAGTTCTTCCATGCTTCGGCCACCACTAGACGTCGTCGCAATACCATTGCCTCTGTTAAGCTGGACAATGGCACCTGGGTTTCCTCGCACGAGGACAAAGCTGAGGCCTTCCTCGACTTCTTCCTTAGTAAAATGGGCTTCTCTGGCCGGCCTAACATGGTTTTCGACTTGTCCCAACTTATCCCGAGAAGCCAAGGCTTGGACCACCTGGGAGCTGACCTCTCTGAGGCTGAGCTTGATTCTGTAATTCAGTCTTTGCACCCTGACAAAGCACCTGGCCCGGACGGTTTCAATGGAACCTTCTATAAAACCTGTTGGCCCATCATCCGGCAGGACTTTGTGGATCTTATCTCCCACTTCTCGAACTGTAATATTCAGCTTCATCCGATCAATGGCTCCTACATTGCCCTCATTCCCAAGGGCAGCTGCCCCAGCTCCGTCAAGGACTTTCGTCCCATTTCCCTCATGAACACCAGTATCAAAATCATCACTAAAATTCTTGCTAACAGGTTGCAAGGTGTCATCACCTCCCTCATTCACCCCAATCAATACGGGTTCATCAAAGGGAGAAACATCCAGGACTGTCTTGCTTGGGCTCTTGAGCTTACTCACAGATGCAAGCAATCGCCCCATGAGTCTGCTATTCTTAAGCTGGATTTTGAAAAAGCCTTTGACACTATTGAGCATTCAACCATCCTTCTCATGCTGGCTCAGCTGGGATTCCCCAACAAATGGATCTGTTGGATTGATCTCCTTCTTTCCTCGGGATTTTCCTCGGTTCTGCTCAACGGTTCTTCTGGGAAATTCTTCCGTTGCAAGAGAGGCGTGCGTCAAGGGGACCCTCTCTCTCCGCTTCTCTTCGTCTTAGCGGGTGACCTTCTCCAGCACATCATCAATAAAGCCTCTTCGTTGAGGATCTTACATGGGCCTCTCTGTCATCCTCCGCACCTTGACTTTCCAATTGCCCAATATGCTGATGACACCATCATCTTCCTCCACGCTGACCAAAAGAACCTCTTCTGCCTTCGGGGACTCCTTAACTCGTTTTCCCAGTCTACTGGCCTCAAGATCAACTTATCTAAATCTACCCTTACGCCTATTAACGCGTCCCCTCAGAATGGGGTGCTCCTGGCTGCCACTTTCGGTTGTCCCTTGGCCTCTCTTCCGTTCCCCTATCTTGGGCTCCCTCTGGGGATCCTGAAGCCCAAGCATAAAGACCTGGCCTTTCTCATTGACAACATTGAACGGAAGCTTTCCTCCCTTTCCCCTTGGTTATCCATGGCTGGCAGACTTCAAATTGTTAACTCCGTCCTCTCTGCCATCCCCACTTACGCTATGTGCACGTTCAAAATTCCCTCTTTCGTCATCTCCTGTATTGACAAAGCCAGGCGTAATTTCCTTTGGCACGGGGATAATTCTTCCAGCTGCAAGTCCTCTAGAGTGGCCTGGCACAAGGTTTGTAAACCAAAGGCCAAGGGGGGTTTGGGGGTCCTTGATCTCCGCACCCACAATACTGCTCTTCTGCTCAAACACCTTCATAAATTCCTGAGCCCCTCCCCCCCTCCCTGGGCTGACCTGGTTCAGCTGCTTTATGCCTCTGCTAAAACCCCACCCCTCCTGGCTCCAGCGCGTGGCTCCCGTTGGTGGCGTGACATTCTTACTCTTTCCTCTCACTTCCGGGCAATTGCCTCCCCCTCCGTGGGTAACGGCCGTAACACTGCCTTCTGGGAGGACGGCTGGGCCGTCACCCCTCTTCGGTACCTCTTCCCTCATCTCTTCTCCTTTGCTAAGCTCAGCTCCTGCTCTGTGCAGCACTTCCTCTCGCTCCACTCTTTGTCTGACAACTTCTTTCTCCCTCTGTCCATTGAGGCCCATGATGAATTTCAGCTCCTTCTCCCTTTACTGGACAGCTTCATTCTCCAGCCCAATAGTCTGGACAAATGGTCCTTCATTTGGCGCACCAGTTCTTACAGTGCTGCTCGCTTCTACCACTACCAATTCAATTTCATCCAAGCCCCAGTGCTTTTCGTTGGCTCTGGAAGGCTCGGTGCTCCAACAAGCTGAAGGTCTTCTTCTGGCTCCTCTTGTTGGACGGCCTCAACACTAGACAAGTTCTTCGTCGGAAAAGAATTCTCAACGCAAGCAACGAGACTTTTTGCTGCCTTTGCACCTCGAGGGTGGAAGAATCATCTGTCCACCTCTTCTTCGAATGCCCCTTCAGTCGCTCTTGCTGGACTTTGCTTGGGATCCATTGGAGCTTTAATGGCTCTATCCCGGAAAGATTGGAGGCTTTGAAGGCTACTTTTAGGAGGTCTTTTTTTATGGATGTCATTGTAATGGGGGCTTGGACCATCTGGTTGACTCGCAATAGGTCGATCTTTGATGGGATAGCCCCCTCTATTTTCTCTTGGAAGCTGCGCTTCCTTCTTACTTTCTCGGCTCAGTCGCAGCGTTTCGCCCCTTCGGTCAAGGCCGATCTGAAACGTTGGATTGAGACTTTGTAACCTTCTCTTTCCCCCCCTCCCCCCCTCTGTGTCTTTGTATCGTTCTCCGGATCGCTTTTTTTAATAATAAAATCTTGGGTAGGAGCCTCTCCTACTGATTTTCCTCAAAAAAAAAAAAAACTATGAACCATACCCAATAAGATGATTGTAGATTTTAAAATGTATGAAGTCAACAAAAACGTAAAAAATGATCAACTTAAGTTGCCTTCCAAAAGGATAACTACAGCACAGCTCGAAGGAAATACATAGTATCTTATACAGAATTGAACTAAACAAGATTAAAGACTAGCCCTACAGGCTCTATTTGAGCAAAGATCATCTGACTGTATATGAGAGAAATTGAAACCATGAAGGTGAAGTTCTTGAAGGGCAAAAAATGAGAGTATCTTATCTTCAAATATATTCAATTAATATTTCTGACCCTGCGTGAATAGAGAAATATCATACAATAGTGACATTATATTGGATACCTAAAATAGTATTCTACAGTTCTATATCAACCTTTGAGGCAATTATCCATCCCTAGCTTCTAGATTTTTAGAACACAAAAAAGGTTCCAACTTGTGTATGGAAAGAGTAAGCTGAACCCCTTTATCATGCCAAACCTGGCCAACCAACCAGTAATGTGGACCCTAATAACCAAACCAACATAGATCTAAAGATAAAACCTTCCAACAACATACTCAACAGTGACTAGCTAATGAAGACTGATGCATATTTATGCATCCTAGCAGTACAAGTGTAGAAGAGACCATAAAATAATCAAAATTAGTTACTTAAAGTTTTTATTTTTTTAAAAGGCAATGCTCTGCACTTTAACTACCATCTGATACTTAGGTATCATAGTGTTGTCAGAACCATGTACTAGCAGACCTCTGAAGTAACCATACATTAACTGGACAGAGAAGTTAAAAAATAAGAGACTTGAGAGTAAATGAAACTCTGAAAATCACATAATTTTCTATAATAAGTATAAGCTATCAGAATTTTGGTCCACCAACAAAAACTCAAGCCTACTTGTAAGACATTTACCCCCACTGTGCATCATAACCAATCAATGACACAGATAAACAGAATGGGGCCGAAGTGATTCATCACCTCCTAGCCAACAACAACAAAGATGAAAGGGCACTGACTTAAACTAAACCAAATATTCAGACAATTGAATGTGAAATCTAACTGCAAATAGCACCGATAACCTTATCAGCATATTCTGAACTCCTACCACCAGTTGTCATCATGGGAATTTGATATTTGCACAGTTGATTGATTAAAGCAAAAAACATAGCAGAATTCACAAATCACAACCACACACCCCAACAGTTCGGTGAGTGAGAGGAGCTAACCATGACATTCATATGGACAATCAAAATGTGCAAAACTCACTACCCTTGTACAACCAGTGTTCTTAAGGTGCCACCTAGGCATCCAAGCAGGATCTGATGCTGGGCGTCAGCGTTGCCTTGGTGGAAGCCTGTATAGTCTGCCTAGGCGCAATATGGCATCGCCCTAATGCCCAGCATCCTAGGGCAAGCGCCAATGTAACCTACGGGTCGGGGATGGGGCCGGCGCACGTGAAAGAGAAGAAGCGCTGGAAACAAAGCTTGCACACGCGGGAGGGAAAAGGGCAGAATAGATAAGGCAGGGAATAGAGGCTGAGAGGGAAGATAGGGAAAAGAGAGGAAACGCTCAGAGGCGACGGGGGGCTCTATGGGAGGCAGCGGTGGGCAGCGTCTTTGGGAGGCAGCAGCGGCCGGCAGGTGGATCTGCTCGTCGGCGGCATACAACAGAGGTGAGCACCTATTGCATACTGCTGGCTGCATGATTTGACAAATCAAACTTAAGCCCATGCCGTATCATGTATCCAGCACTAGGACCTTGCATAAGTCACTTAATACTAGCATTTATGTTCCTGCTTTGTGCTAATGTGGCTGCACATTTTTGTGCTAAACAAGTATCGCCGATCACAATAACCAGAAATCTAAGTCACTTAATACTAGCATTTCTATGTAGATTGTGAGAGGATAAGTCTATGTGTGTGTATGTGTGTTTGGCATGACATGTTGTTTGGCATGACATGTGTGATGTCCATGTGTAAACAAGTTTGTAGTCTTAGCATCTTTTGCTTTAGCATCTTAGACTAGCATCTAGCATCTTGGGCTACATGGCTAGCCTATAAATATGTATCCCCAACCATTTGGGTTGGTATGGCATTTGAGTGAGTTGAATGAGAAGAAAATTGCCCCAACTCTGAGTGTCATCCCTACCAATGCGAGTGTTCTCTCTAACAATTGGTATCAGAGCTGTATGGTTATGTGACCTTTCCAATCCCCTCCGCGACTCTCTCCAACGGAGACGCCCGTCTCCTTGTTCATCTTCCTCTCTTGCCGGTCCACCGAAAACCAACGACTCGGCGAGCTCCACCCACACTCCGAGCAGCAGCAACCCCCACGACCCTTCCACTCTACCACTACGCAATGTCCGCAGGAGACTCTCTTCGCTCGGTCACCTCGAGCGCACGACGTCGGCAGGAGGCCGAAGTCGTCACGGCAGAGGAGCGCGACCGGGTGGCAGCAGAGGCTGTGGCAGCGGCGGCTCGGAAGGCGAGGTTGGCGGCGGCAGAACTGGCTGTAGCGAGAGTAGAAGAGGAAGCGGTGACGGCTGTGGCTGCAGCATGTGTTGCGGCGGCAGAGCTCGAAGCTTTGCGCCACGGTAGCAACAGTGGCACTGCCTCCGAGGGAGGTAGCCTCAACTTGGAGGCCGAGTTACCAAGGAGGGCGAAGGATGAGCGGGTGGCGCAGTGGGAAGCAGCGCAGCCCCGTGCTCGCGGCGGCAGCCCAAACGGGCCCAGGCGCACCGACAACACTCCGAGAGGATGCGCACGCGACGATCGTGCTCCTGGCGAACATGACCGTCACAGGCGGTGTGGCTCTCCTTCCTCGGACCGGCGCCATGGTCATCGTGGCTTCCAGACCATCGTCAAGGACGCTAGTGTTGGTGGTGGATGGCCCACCCTCACCAAGACCAACTACACCGAGTGGTCCATGATTATGAGGGTGAAGCTCCAAGTGCGGCACATGTGGGAGGCGGTCACATACGACGACATCGACTACGATGATGATCGACGGGCGCTGGAGGCCCTTGTTGCTGCCATTCCGCCGGAGATGCAGTCTTTGATTGCTAGCAAGCGGACTGCCAAGGAGGCTTGGGATACTATCGCTGCAGTGCGTATCGGCAGCGATCGCGCCCGCAAGGCTACGCTGCAGGCACTACGCAAGGAGTGGGAGAACCTGGCCTTCAAACCAGGTGAGGATGTTGATGATTTTGCTCTCCGTCTCAACTCTCTACTGCAGAAGTTGGTGCAGCATGGCGAAGACCTCATCAACGAGGAAAGAGCTGTTGAGAAGCTCTTTCGATGCATTCCCGGGAGATACAAGCAGATCGCTCACTTGATCGAGTCCTTGATAGACCTCTCCCGGATGTCGATCGAAGAAGCGATAGGTCGCCTCAAGGTCGTCGACATCGACGAGCCCCAGCTATCTTCAGAGCCGACCACCACTAGTGGCAAACTTCTCTTCACCGAGGAGCAGTGGCTCGCTCGCCAGCGAGAGCAGAAGAAGGGGGAGGCATCAAGTTCGTCGAATGGCCACAAGCGCCAGCCACGCAAGGCCCCCCAGGCGCGTGGAGGCGCTACTGGCGGCGCCAACGGTGGCCACAAGGCCACCTGTGATGACACTTGTCACAACTGTGGCAAGATCGGCCATTGGGCTAAGGATTGCCGACAGGCGAAGCGCAGCGGTCAGGCACATGTTGAGCAAGCGCAAGAGGAGCCAGCTCTGTTCCTTATACATGGGAACATTGAGCTGCACTCCCCTCCCCTGTCGACAGCTGCCGCTCTTCTCCACGTCGACGAACCGCGCGCACACGTCTTCCTCGGCAATGGGTCCAATGATGACAAGATTGACAGGTGGTTCCTCGACACCGGCGCCACCCATCACATGACCGGGCGGCGGGACCACTTCTCCGACCTGGACTCCAGCGTGCGAGGCTCCATCAAGTTTGGGGACGCCTCCGCCGTGGAGATAAGGGGCGTCGGCTCTATCATCTTCACCGCCAAGACCGGCGAGCATCGGATGCTCAACAGTGTCTACTACATCCCCAAGCTGAGGAACTCCATCATCAGCCTTGGTCAGCTGGATGAGAATGGCTCGCGCGTGGAGATCGAGTATGGGGTGTTGCGCATCTGGGATCATCAGCACCAACTTGTCGCCAAGGTAAATAGAGGAAGCAATCGCCTCTATGTCCTCCATGTGCAGGTGGCGCAACCCGTGTGTCTTGCAGCCCGCCGCGACGACGACGCTTGGCGGTGGCACGAACGCTTTGGGCACCTCAACTTTGAGGCCCTGAAGCATCTCGGCATCAAGGAGATGGTGCGGGGCATGCCGAGTGTCGAGCATGTGGAGCAGTTCTGCGACACCTGCGTGCTGACCAAGCAGCGGCGACTCCCATTCCCTCATCAGGCGAGCTTTCGCGCCAAGGAGAAGCTCGAGCCCGTGCACGGCGACCTTTGCGGTCACGTGACACCGGCTACCCCTGGAGGCCGGCGCTACTTCCTCCTCCTCGTCGACGACGTGTCCCGCTACATATGGGCGGTGCTTCTCGACACCAAGGCAGCAGCCGCAGATGCTATCAAGCGTCATCAAGCTGTCGCGGAGAAGGAGTGTGGCCGCAAGCTCCGGGTGTTGCGCACGGACAACGGCGGCGAGTTCACGGCGGCTGAGTTCGCGGCGTACTGCGCCGACGAGGGGATTCAGCGCCACTACTCCGCGTCGTACACACCACAGTAGAACGACGTCGTCGAGCGCCGCAACTAGACGGTGGTGGCCACTGCTCGCGCCCTCCTCAAGTAAAGGGGGATGCCGGCGATCTACTGGGGAGAGGCGGTGATGACTGTCGTCCATCTCAACCGCTCGCCCACCAAGGCTCTTGACGGCGAGACGCCGTATGAAGCCTGGCACGGATGCAAGCCGACGGTCGGCCACCTCCGCATTTTTGGTTGCCTAGCATTCGTCAAGGAGCTCAGCCACGTCGGCAAGCTTGACGATCGGAGTACGCAAGGGGTCTTCATCGGCTATGCGGAGGGCTCCAAGGCCAACCGCATCCTCGACCCTATGACACAGCGCGTCCACATCTCGCGAGACGTGTTCGACGAAGGGCGAGGCTGGACGTGGGGCAAGATGGTGGATGATGGCTCGGCTTCGATGATCAGCGATTTCGTTGTCGAGTATGTCTACTTCGAGGGAGCAGGGGAAGCTAGTAGCTCACCTTCACCGAGCTCGCTTGCCCCAGCACCTGGCACATCATCAGCTCTGGCAAGTACTCCACCACCTCCTATACACCAGCCACACCTCGCTCTCCTACACCGGCACCCACATCTCCGGGATCGGCATCCACAGCTTCAGTCCATGATGAGCAGCGCACAGTGGAGTTCACTACTCCATTGTCAAACGACGGAGACCGTGTCGATGCTTGCCATGACGGCGAGCCTCTACGTTACCGCACCATGGATAACATCCTTGGTGAGCAGCCCGTTCCTGGGATGGCGCAACATGACTTCGATGCGGGGCTGCACTTGGCGCACGACGACGGTGAGCCACGTTCCTTCGCTGAGGCGGAAGGAGACGCGGCCTAGCGCGCCGCGATGCAGCAGGAGATGGATGCCGTCGAGCGGAACCAGACATGGGCGCTGGCTGATCTTCCGGTCGGCCACCGTGCCATCACCCTTAAGTGGGTGTTCAAGATGAAGAAAGATGAGGCTGGGGTGGTGGTCAAGCACAAGGCTCAGCTGGTGGCACGCGGTTTTGTTCAACAGGAGGGAGTCGACTTCGACGACGCCTTCGCTCCTGTTGCACGGATGGAGTCCATTCGTGTCCTCCTCGCGCTGGCAGCCCAGGAGGGTTGGCGTGTCTATCACATGGATGTCAAGTCTGCCTTCCTCAATGGCGACTTGAAGGAGGAGGTCTACGTTCAACAGCCGCCGGGATTTGTCATCCCCGGCATGGAGAACAAGGTTCTCCGCCTGCGCAAGGCCCTCTACGGCTTGCGACAGGCACCACGAGCTTGGAACGACAAGTTGGACTCCACTCTCAGGCAAATGGGGTTCTATCAAAGTGCTCATGAGGCTGCAGTCTACCGGCGGGGCAAGGGATACAATGCCCTGTTGGTAGGCGTCTACGTTGACGACTTGGTGATCACCGGCACCAAGGAGGTGGAGGTAGAGGCATTCAAGACGAAGATGAAGGCCACCTTCCAGATGAGCGACCTAGGGCTCCTCTCCTTCTACTTGGGGATCGAGGTGCACCAGGACAGCTCTGGCACTTCACTTCGCTAGACCGCCTACGCCAAGCGCATCGTCGAGCTGGGCGGACTCACCGACTGCAACCCAGCCTACACTCCCATGGAGGAAAGACTGAAGCTGAGTCGTGACAGCACGGCGGAGGAGGTGGACGCGATGCAGTACCGGCGCATTGTGGGCAGCCTTCGATACCTTGTCCACACGCGACCGGACTTAGCGTTCGCAGTTGGCTACATCAGTCGGTTCATGCAGCGACCGACGACGGAGCATCAGCAGGCCGTGAAGAGGATCCTACGCTATGTCGTGAGGACCTTTGACTACGGCTTGTACTACCCGAGGTGCCCCGGTGCGGCACATTTCATCGGGTACAGCGACAACGACCACGCCGGCGACATCGACACAAGCAAGAGCACCAGCGGAACGCTGTTCTTCCTTGGTAAGTGTCTGCTCAGCTGACAGTCGGTCAAGCAGCAGGTGGTGGCCATGTCCAGTTGCGAGGCAGAGTACATCGCAGCCACTTCTGCATCAACTCAAGCTCTCTGGCTGGCTCGGCTGCTTGGCGATCTTCTTGGCAGAGATGCCGAAGCAGTGGAGCTCAGGGTGGACAACAAGTCTGCTTTGGCTTTGGCAAAGAACCCTGTCTTCCACGAGCGCAACAAGCACATCCAGGTGAAGTACCACTTCATCCGGAGTTGTTTGGATGAGGGGAGTGTGAAGGCCAGCTACATCAACACCTAGGACCAGCTCGCCGACTTCCTCACCAAGTCGCTTGGGCGGATCAAGTTCCAGGAGCTTCGCGCCAGGATTGGGATGGTTCAGATTTCCCAGAAGGCGCCACACAAGACTTAGGGGGAGATTGAGAGGATAAGTCTATGTGTGTGTATGTGTGTTTTGGCATGACATGTTGTTTGGCATGACATGTGTGATGTCCATGTGTGGACAAGTTTGTAGTCTTAGCACCTTTAGCATCTTTTGCTTTAGCATCTTAGACTAAGCATCTTTGCTTTAGCATCTTAGACTAGCATCTAGCATCTTGGGCTACATGGCTAGCCTATAAATATGTATCCCCAACTATTTGGGTTGGCATGGCATTTGAGTGAGTTGAATGAGAAGAAAATTGCCCTAACTTTGAGTGTCATCTCTACCAATGCGAGTGTTCTCTCTAACAGATTGTTGCATGGGACAAGCGAAGAGAGGTCAGATCATTGAAAACACGAAGGTTAAGTATATGCTACACTGCTACTAAAATCTATAGCATTTATATGTTAAGATGTAAGTATGATGTTGCATACTCGCATTACGGTGCGCCTAACTCGCATAGGAGGCTGGAACGGATATGTCGTTGTGCCTGGCCTTACAGCCTTAAGAACATGGAATTTTTGCTCTTATGTCACGAAGTTAAGTGATGTTTACTTTTTTGTCACGTCTGTGTGTTTGAAAATTAGGCCCAAAAGCCACATGTCATACACTCGTATGGGGCAAAAGAGCAAATTCTACCAACTTATATGTGACATGAATGCAAATCTCCCGAAGAACATTGTGTACGACATCAAACAACTACAGCCTACTCACCTGCAAAACGCAAACCCTAAAAACCAAATTCGATGTACGGGACGTACGGATCTACAAGCTCCGAGAAACTAAAAGCGCGAACGCGCAGCCAATAGCCATCCAGATCGCGCACGGTGACAAGGAAGGGTTGGGGTTACCTTGGAGGGGATGCAGCCGACGTTGAGGCAGGTGCCCCCGAGCGTGCCCCTCTTCTCGATGCAGGTGGTCTTGAGCCCCAGCTGCGCCGCCTTGATGGCGGCCACGTATCCGCCGGGCCCGCCGCCGATCACGACGACGTCGCTCTCCTCCCCCGGCGCTCCCGCCGAGTACTCCCTCCAAGCGGACGCCCACGCCGCCGCCCGCGTCCGCCGCAGCAGCACCGCCTCCGCCGCGCGCCTCCTTGCCAAGCTCGCCATCGCCATCGCCATCTCGCGGGTCTCCTCCTCGCCGACTTTTTATTTTATTTTTTTCTTGCTCTTTTTTAGTCTCTGGCCTTGTGCGGAAGAAAGTGTCGGACAGAATGGCAGAGCCGTAAAAACATTTTTAAAAATAAATCTCAAATATGATATACGAGACTTTTAAAAAGTTATAAAACTAACTTTATATCAGCTGAAGTGTCGATTTAGGGTTTTATACCCTAGATTGACACTTCATCGGATCTAAGTTGACCGGTTGATCTTATGGCTTCAACCCTCTATCGGTAGATAAAACAGTGATTTATGCGCAAGATCGGTACTTCATCGGCCGGTTTAATATGGTGGCTTTAGTGCTATGTCGGTAGATGAAATGACGATCCGCCCTATTGACGTTTAATTTGTTGATAGAGCACTGCTGAAGCTACCCGATCAGTCCGATCAACCTAGATTGATCGATGAAATACCGATCTAAGGCCTGAACTCTAGATCGACGCTAGTAAAATGTTAGTTTTATAATTTTTAAAAAGTGTGTATTACATTTGAAATTTATTTGTTTAAAAAAATGTATCATTTCAAAAAAAAAAACCCAACGCAGGTGCGTACACGGTAAATTTAAACTTTACACTTGTCTGTTTGATAACTATGAGTTTTCCTGTTCTTTTCGTTCAGCTCTCATCTGTTCTTGAACATGAATTATGAAATTACAAAACCATGCTTTGACAGGTAAAAGAAGTTTCCATTTCCGGCCCTGTTGATTTTCAAAAGCATGCGGGCTTCTGAAGAAAGAACAAATGGGCTTGAAGCTTTCCTGTGAGGCGACATGTCATAACAAAATTATTAATTTGTCAGGGAAAATTACTAACGTGTCACTATAATTTTCACAAATTGACTATAAGTCAATGTCAGTAACTGTGGTGACCCCCATTTGTCAGTGACACATCGATGATATACGTGAAATTTATAGTGGCACAGAAAAAATTAACCCTAAAAGGGAACCGTTGTTACTTTGAATACGGTTATGTAGGACATTTAGATTAATAATATAGGGGTTAGTATAACAAAATAACGAAACCGCTTCTCGGTGGTGGCAAATTATCAAAAAAATTATGTAAATATAAAAAATATAAGTTATATTTATCGATAATAAAACAAATTATAATAAAATAAATGATATTTCAAAAAAATAAATAAGATGAATGATAGATAAATGTCAACCGTTTGATTTAAAAATGAACGGTCACCTACTCTACTTTGGATAGTGAACAATGTTGAAAAAGTCGTGGCAACTGAAAGAAAACACCAACAAACTGCAGCCAAAGTTTCACTAGATGCACCTGAATGACATATGTCAACTGAGAATTTTTCATGAGTTTTACGTCTCCATACCCATCTCGTGGGTATATATTTTCCCCGTTCCTCTATGTCAATGATGATGGGGATATTTTTCCCCATCTCCATTACCCGCGCGGGGATTTTTTCCCAATAGAGCCTCCGTTCTCGATTCAATCTAACATATAAAGCATAATTTTTAAGACAATGTAGAGACCAAATTTTGCTAAAATTTTTAACTGCAAGTGACTCTAAATTTTACTAAAATTTATAGAAATAACAAATCAATCTCACTAACAAAAAAGCTTAATTAATAAATTTATAAAACAACCAACATTAGCTATTGGAATGGACTTGTTTTTATGGGCTGAATCGGATCCCCGTAGGAAATGGGAAAGGAGAATAGAGGATCATACCTATCCTTGCGAAACCCAACGAGGACTATTTTTCCCCATATAATTCCCCACGGGTAAAAAACCCTACCAGCCCCGACTCATCCGGACTCCGAATAAGAAAATTCTCCGTAGGGAATCGAGGAACAGGTCCCATCGACATCTCTAATGACACCCAATGTAAGTGAAGTTAAAAATGTACTGCTGCAAAGTTTACTAGGAAACTGCTTGTGTGATGTTACCATTGGCTCGATGGTCCCGGTAAAGATGCCCAATTAGAAGACCCAAAATATGTTTTGTTGTAAGCTGGAATCAAGGTATTGCTTGTGGATAGGAGGGTTTTTTTGGCTTTTGACCAGCTAGGTTCTTGATGACCTTGGGAGTAATATCTTTTAAACTTTGTATGGCTATTACAAAATAGTTTATGTAGGATTTTAGCCTCAACTTGGACTGTTAGGATTATGTAGAATCGTCATAAACATTTTGATAAAATGGATAGCAGAATTGTCAGTCGTTTCATATCATGGGTTGGATCTATAGCCGAGCGGCGGTGGTTGCAAGGGATGAGAGGTAGATTTATGTTGAAGATTAAACTAATTCATTTTTTCATTGATTGATTGATTGTTGCTCAATATCACCCTATTCATGGAGCCTACAAGGTTTTATCTCTTTAATTAACTCTAATCTAATATGTTATTTTAGTTGAATTACTAACTGAATCTCTGATCTCATATTGTTGCAGTATCCACGGGTACTGTTTATGTGGTTAAGCCTAGGCCCGACAACCCTAGCCTACAGCCCATGATGCTACATTCCTCCTTTCGAACAACTCGTCCTCGAGTTATAGGATAACCTTAAATCTGACTTGACGCCTAACACAAATAAGACTCAAGTTTTTTACATCCTAGCTTGTTATAATAGTTGGAGTAAAAAGGTACTGCATCTTGAAACTTGCAGGCCTAAGTAGTCTCCATCCAAATGCTCTTAGAGAAAGGACGCGTCTTAGCCAAAAATAACAGCTATGTGCTAGGTGAAGACCCGCTTACATATAGTCATGGACAGCTTAAATCTATTCTTTGTGTTGCCATAAAGACCACCGTTGTTGTTAGATGGAGACGATAACCCTCTCTTTCCTTGAAAAACTACCATGCTTGTACCATCTAGAGCCAACGTGTCACTTGGGTTGTAAGAAAGATGGGTGTTAATGTGGCACGATGGACACCAATAGAGGCTACTGGATTGCTGTTGTAGTGATCCGACATTATCGTCACCATGTCAATTATTACATGTTCAAAACATCTCTCCTTCACCTCCTGCTTTGTATGCGGTTCTATCTCTTTCACCACACACTCCCCCTTATCGTCCTCCCGTGTAGTGTTGTGGAGGTCATCGGTAGGCAAAGGGTTAGCAATAGTGGGGAATGCACCTCTATATTACTAATGTGAGGTATGTAGAAGGCCCTGATCTCGCTTGAGCTGTGTGCTAGGTGGTTGAGGGTGATAGTGCAAACTTCTTGTCGTAGAATGATCTTTCCTAATATGTCTTCAATGACGTCTAGCTTCTCAAGTTTCTGCGTAATGGCTGACAACTATGCAGCGATCCCATCTCAGTTGCCGTTGGTCGATACGTCCACAAGCACAAGTGGATGCTCTGATACCAAGTTGTCGTGGTTGGATCCATGATGGGATAAATGCCGTCGAGAGGATAGTCAAGCGGTGGCGGCTGTTAGGAATGAGAGATGGGATTAGGTTGGGAAGATGAACATTGGGATGAGAGATTACACTAATTCTTTCTTCATTGATTGATTGCTTGTTGCTCAATACCATTCTATTTATAGAGCCTACAAGACTTTATCTCTTTAACTAATTATAATCTAATATGTTATTTTAGAGGAATAACTAACCGAATCTCTAATCCCATATTGCTACGGTATTCATGGGTACTGTTCATGCTACCGCTTGTTGCTCAATACCATTCTATTTATAGAGCCTACAAGACTTTATCTCTTTAACTAATTATAATCTAATATGTTATTTTAGAGGAATAACTAACCGAATCTCTAATCTCATATTGCTACGGTATTCATGGGTACTGTCATTCTACCGTACGTCGGTACCTGCACGGTATCGTTCACGTGGCTTGGTCTTGGTCTGACGACCAGAGCATGACATTTGATGTCTCTTTTTTGCATTGTTTTTGTTTTTAGTTGTGTCATATTGCCATTATCTAACTACTACAAAATCCAAGCATTGCAAATTTCAGTGTTTCAAATGAGTGGTAACTACATTCCAGAGTTCAAACCTTTGACATGGTACATTCAATTATTCAAATATCCAGTGTATGCTTAGGGAGTTAGGTAATTTTGTATTACAAGTTAGAATCCACATGAGGATTCTTAGGAGTTAGGATTAGAAAATTTTAGTCTTTCTTTTGTTGCGATTTTTTAAAATAATATATTTTAAAAAAATTCAAATTTGTATGGCCGTTTGAAAAATTTGCAAAAGTAGCATAAGGTCTGCCACTTGAAGTGCCGACTGGATGCTACTTTTGCAAATTTTTCAAACGGCCATACAGATTTGATTTTTTTTAAAAAAATATTATTAAAAAATCCTTTTGTTGCTTCCATTTCTTTTCCCTTGGATCAAACCACACAACCAATTCAGTGATAACCCTGCTGGCTTCTCTTCTGCAGAGCTGGCTCTCTTCTGCTTGCTGCTACCACACTCCACTCTATTATTATATACCTACATGATCATCCATCTACTGCTAACTACTCCCAAGGTACAGCTAAATAATACTACACTAACTACCAACTTGCATTTTGGTTTCCATTTGCACACAAGTTAGTGACTTCAAAAACATTTTATACCATGAATCCATGATGATATCTCTGCCTGGTCAGGATTCCATAGACAAATAAATACAGTTAACCAACCACCAAACCTAACTAGTTAACCACATGTATGTCTGGTATGGCTACCAATGGTGACAGGTCCTTAAACCTTAAACAGTTAGGAGAACATTGAGTCTAATTAGGGTTTGAAACATGTTTGTTTGTTTCAGTTTATTTGAAAGTATTGTAATCCATCTTTATTATGAGGAAAATAAGCTACTGGTTATTTGGCAACTTGTATCATTACTATTATGTTTAGATGGAAAAAAGATTGTAATACACTTATACTATGAAAGTGCTTGGATATTGAGGGACTAAGATTTGAGTATAAAATGATAAGAAGTAATATTCTACCAAATTGTAAAGGGTATTTTAGTCGTTTTAGAGTAATAAACTAAAAAAGCTAGGTTTCGCTAACTTATTGGATTATTATAATCTAGAGTTAAAATCGTAATAAGTTGATTGTTTATTTCAACTTTTAATTAAGAAACTAAATTATTATAATCCCAAAGTAAAACAAACGCACGCTAAACGGCTTATCTATGGAAGGAAGGAAGCTCAGTACTTGGGATAGTACTGTAAGGTGACGTTTAATTTGGTTCTTTAGTCCAAAAGTTTAGTGTCATCACATCGGATATTTAGATGTTATTTTAGAGTATTAAATGTAGGCTACTTATAAAACTCATTCATAATTGATGGATTATTCACGAGACGAATCTAATGAGCCTAATTAGGCCATTATTTAACAATGTGATGCTACGGTAAACATTTGCTAATCATAGATTAATCAGGCTTAATAAATCTGTCTCGCGAATAATCCTGCAATTATTTTTATAATTAGTTCATGTTTAATCCTTAAAATTGATATCCAAACATCTGACGTGACACAAACTAAATTTTTCCGTAGAACCAAACGCCCGTACTAAGGGGGTGTTTGGTTCCATGGAGTAAATTTTAGTCCGTCTCACATCGGATATTTGGACATCAATTTGAAGCACTAAACGTGAACTAATTATAAAAATAATTGCAGAATCGGAGGATAATTCGCGAGACGAATTTATTAAGTCTAATTAATTCATAATTAGCAAATATTTACTGTAGCACCACATTGTCAAATCATGGCGTAATTAGACTCATTCGTCTCACGAATAATCCACCGATTATGGATAGGTTTTATAAATAATCTATATTTAATATTCCAAAATAATATCTAAACATTTGATATGATAGAAACTATTGTATGCAAACACCCCCGATAATTCCAATCCAAGTCATCCTCATCATATCTATCATCTCTCTCTTTGGGGTTGTTCGTTTAATCCCCTTGGGGAAGTGGATTGGAAAGGATTTATACTACAATCCCCTTTAATCCCTTCCAATCCTCTCTTAACCGTGCAACTGACCTCTTGACTCGATCTCGTGTGTTAGGAGTCGGGACCCACGGTATGAGTCGCCAACAGCTAGCTAGGATGCGTAATAACCAACGCCCGCCCGAGTACGTACGTACGTGGTGGCTAGCTATCAGATTGTGCGTCGTTATACTGATTAAACGAGATACACTGCACAGATGCAGAATTTTATTAGTCTGGATGAAACCTAACCCAGTATATATATGACTGACCGTTGCTTGCATCAGATTGCTTGTTCTTCCGATCTATCCGTCACTGATACCACTAACGTTAAGTTGAACTTGGGCTCGTTAATTAAGTAGAATCATATCGCATTCAGGCCGGTGGGTCACATATGCAGCATGCACATGAAAAATAAGAGAGATATTAATCATGTACCACGGAAACTACGAGCTCATGTATGTATTCCAGGCTTAGTTAGGCCATTTCCAACACGCTGCTTATAGAAGTGCTTAGGCAAAAAAAAATCCGGTTTTTTTAGACTGGGAAGCTTTGTGGCGGGAGTTGATGCTACATCTGGCATCGATGCTTCAGCGGCGCTTCCATCGGAATTTCCTAGGCAACTAACCAACAGACCAACCTTGACACTCGCTCATGGTGTTGTGAGCGGAAGCGCAGCAATAGCGAGAGAACACTGGCCTGCCCAAGAAAGCCAACCAAGAAATCAATCCTCTAGAACTCCAGCACCAGCAAAGTCATCTGCTTGTTTGGTTTTAAGCCCATGGTGACAGTGGAGGTGCCAGCGACACAGCGTGCAGCACCAGCGGTGGCTGCTGGTGGCAGCTTACAGATGCTGCAGGCGGGGCTACCCATCGGCTTCCGCTTCTGCCTGACCGACGAGAAGCTGCTACTGCACTACCTCCGCCGCGAGGCCCTCTCCTTCCCCCGCCCTGCCGACATCATCCCTGTTGCCAACCTCACCTATCCATTTCGATCCCCAATTCAACAACCGAAGCAGCAGCAGTCCTACAAGAAGCAAACATAATGTCACCTTTGGAGAAGAGAAAACTAAGCAAGGAAGAACAATACAAAATTACGAAGAGGAAAGTGAGGAGGGAAGAGGAAATCATCTTAAACACCTATTGATGGAAATAAATCAAGTGAGCAATGGGTGCATGCAGCCCCACATGCACCCTCACCTGAATGGACGACACACGGAGCATGGACGTACGCCCCGCTTCGACGTCGCCACTGGCTGCCTTCGTCGGAGCTGACGTTGCCGCCCGCCGTCGCCCGCTACCGTCGCCAGAGCCGAAGCCCCCACCTCGACATCACCGCCCGCCGCCCTCTGCAGCCGCCGGAGCCGGAGCCCCCACGCCGACGCCGCCTGCTGCCAGAGCCGGAGCAGGAGCCGAAGCCGAAGCCCCCGCCCGCTGCTCGCTGCCGTCGCCGAAGCCCCCGCACCAACGTCGGCCGCTGCCGCCCTCTACTGTCGTCGGCCGCTGCCGGGCCACTGCCACCATCGCCGCCTGCTGCCGGGCCACCGCCTCCTCCGGTCGTCCGATGCATCAACGCTCCACACGTCGTCCATCCGAGTGAGAGTGCATGCGGAGCTGCGTGCACCCATCGCCCACCAAATTTTATACTCTATTGATAGCACCCTGCATTGAAAAGTAAAGCTCATAAATAAAGTGCTTAGCATATTTTATTATTTTAGCACCGGATTCGGTACTTAAGCATTGGAGCCCTTAGAAGGGTTGTAAGATCTGCGAACCAGGCGTGGGCGTTCCGTTTTCTGCTGCGTTGCGAACATGCGAACACAAGTCCAACTTGCGGTTGCCGCCACCTAACAAAGCCCAGTTCTTTTTTTTTTTAATTTTGTAATAGCTGCAGAGTTGCAAATTAAACGGTACGGTGGCGTCTCCCCATTGGATGGGAAGGTGCAGGTGAATGAGTGCGTCGCACGACCAGCCAGAGGATGAGGAGTCGCCGTTGCGGTCGTTCCGGCCCACCCGGCGGACACCCGATCATATCGGTGCATGCAGCCATGGCCGCAGCTTCCTTGGCAAAATACGAAACCAACATTTCACCGAACACACGAATCCACCACCACGACGACGACGACGACGGCGGCAACGGCAACTACTAAAGTCCCACACCTTTAATTATGTGCGTATTTTTCCACTTATGTGCATTTAGTTCGCAATCTCATTTAGTCAGTTGTTTGGTTGGAGGAGATTTATGAATTTTTTTGAATGAGCTCGTGCAATATTGGACGAGATGATGTGTTGTCTCTTGATTGATTATTACGCATTTAATTTTTCATTTATAAATATTCAAATGATTTTTGTTTCTAAATTTTATGATCTAATTACGTCATTGTATTGATTATAATTTAATCTATCAAAGAAGATCTCATATGATTATATTTTGTTAAAAATATATTTGACAAGTGGGTCTCACTAAAATTTAAGTTTATTCCATCCAAGTTATATATATCTAAATAAACAAAAAATTATCCCATCTCATCCATCCAACCAAAATCTCTAAACCTATGAATGAATCATCTCATTATCCTCGCCTCCAAACCAAACGGATTCCCGTCGACACGATCCCCTTTCTCACCCGTTGTTGCACCTCCCTAATTAGCGATTATATTAAGTGCCCCCTAAAGCTGACATCACACAACCTTTATTTTCTTTTGAAATAAGAAGGAAAACAAGGCACTCAATAATTATTGGACACTACAAAATTGAGTTTTAACTATTAGACGTATCAATGTGTTACACGTAGTTAGCGTTGCAAAATGTACGACCGAATGTTCGGTTTAAAATATTTTTTACCGAATTTTATAAACTTCTCATGAATTCACCCATCCTTATATTATTCCCATCTAAGCATGAATTTTTTGGTGCCAACTAAAGGGGTGTTTGGCTCAGATCAGGGCCCCTGTCACATCCAATGTTTAAATACTATTTTGGAGTATTAAATATAGATTATTTATAAAACTCATTCATAATCAGAGGATTATTCACGAGACGAATCTAATGAGCCTAATTACGCCATAATTTGACAATGTGACGCTACAGTAAACATTTGCTAATTATGGATTAATTAGGCTTAAAAAATTCGTCTCGCGATTTAGTCTTCGATTCTGCAATTATTTTTATAATTAGTTAACGTTTAGTTCTTCAAATTAATGTCGAAACATCTAACACGGCTAAAATTTAGAATCCAAACACCCCCTAACTCACTTTCACGTCGATGGGAATTTTGACAAACAAAAAATATGATAACGGTTAAAACGAGCGCGATGAAAAACGTGGTCAGCTGTATCTGACACAGACGCCTGCAGCCTGTATATATAAGCACGGGGTCACACGCATCATTACTACTGGGGCTTTTTCTCAGAGGATTACTGCAAGAGCCAGGCACAGGCACCCATGGCGAGCTCGATGAACGGCGGCGGCGGCGGCAATGGCGGCGGCGTGCTGAAGAAGATGGGCCTGCTTCGGGTGCAGTACTACTGCGTCATGGGCGCGATCGCCGCGGCCGTCGTGCTCGTCACGCTCCGCTACATGCCTGCCCCCGCCACGGCCCCCGCCGGCGCCGGCGGAAACGTCCGGGCCCCCGCCACCGCGGCCCCCGCGGATGCCCCCCGCGGCGGGGAGGAGCGGGGCAAGAATGCGTGGAGCGCGGGCGCGGGGGAGGAGGGGAGGAGGAAGAAGAAGGCGGCACCGGGGGTGGTGGTGTTCAACTTCGGCGACTCCAACTCCGACACGGGCGGGGTGGCGGCGGTGATGGGGATCCACATCGCGCCGCCGGAGGGCCGCGCCTACTTCCACCACCCCACCGGGAGGCTCTCCGACGGCCGCGTCATCCTCGACTTCATCTGTGAGTCCTCCCCTCCCCCAACCCAGACCCAAACCCCAAAACCCAATCCCCTCTATTTCCATTGCCTATCAAGCTTAACCTTAATCTTCTTCTAATCACTCAGATTAATTGAGATTATCTGCGTGCTGTTTTGATTAGTTCTCACACTTGGATGCATTGGGATTTAATTAATTAGCCTTTTTGTTAGCGTGACATCGACAAGCTTGAACTCTGTTTCGTTGTCATTTTTACGATTTAAACCTTTCTAACAGCAACAGCTGCGTAGCTGTGCTTGGTTTGTCAAAAAATTAGGAGAGTTTAAAATTAACCCTAAATTCAAAATTTTCTCAAATTGATCAGTCTCGCTTCGAATATTTTTTCTTAACAAGATAATTCTGAATTTTAGAATTTATTTTTAAGAATAGTTTTCTATATTTCAGAAATTAATTTATAAGCATAGTTTTAGATAGTTTTTTACTTGTGGGCAAATAAAACAGTGGAGAAACCCCTAGAATCAATCTTAAAACCAAACTCAAGTTTAAAATCAGCTGTGCGCAAAGAGCTATCAATTTCATTCACACTGGCGATGAATTTCGGGAAAATATCATGTGTAATTATTTATACTAGTCCAGGAGGTGCCCTTCGGGCACCCATCTACCCTATGAGTAAAATCAAACCTGAAAATTTACATCCAGAACGTCATTTGAGTTTGTAAAATGATGCAACCAAAGCTAAATATATCCATATCAGCTAAGTAGAATTTAAGGTTGAAAATTTCCTTCTAGAAGGAAGTGCAAGGAAAATTCACCCTGCAATGACAATCAAATCCATCAATGCACTTGCCACGAGCCCACGACTTCTATAGTTTTTAGTACATTTGCGAACTTATAAAAACAACTATGGTGCTATTGATGACATTGTTGAGCTACTCATCATTGCAGATGACGAACTGCGGGTGGCGTGGGGTGACACACTTCACCAGGTCCTTGTTGTCGTTTCCAGTAAGTTCCAGGACCTTCGCCGCCAGGAACTCGAGGATAGACAACTCAACTGACATGACTTTATGTCAAGCCAGATCAAATTTCATTCCTGTTATCAGAAGAAGAGCATGATCTATATAAAGATACTTATCATTTCTACAATCTACATCATGTGACAGACATGAATACATGATAAAATTTATTGTTTTGTTATCACTAACATATAGTGAACAAAAAATAATGCTACATTACAAAGAATCAGATCAAGGCACAGAAATACTCCCTTATATATTTTTACAAGCGGCATGGCATTAAAGATGTAAGAAGATCGATTTCAGGATTACAAGAGACATAAGGTATATTTGAATAGCATTACCTGAAACAAGGACACCTCTGTCTTCATTATCATACACTATTGCAGCCTTGAATCTAGCATTCTATGAATTCAGATGGACTGCAGAGAAACAACTGCCCATAATACACACAAATATGACAATGTTACATTTTAGAAACCAAAATTTCCTGCACAAAAAAGCCAATTTGAATCAAATCAACGATTTGCCATTACTACAGATCTATCGTTTCAGTACACAGCTAGCTTCTCTATGTATAGTTCATCTCTTATTTCTTTGCCTTGGAGAAATGAATGCACCTGTACTTCTCACCGCTAACTTTGATCTCAAGGGCGCCACCTTGGTTGTCTTGATTGGAGGCTGTGGTCATGAGCACACTCTGCTTCTCCTTCTCCATCTTCAGCCTTGCCTCCTGTCGTGCAATCTGAGCTTGTGAAACATGCAATTGAATTAGGTCATGCAATCATGTTGTAGGCCATGAAGCATGTTGTAATCACGAGTGGGAGCCAATACTATCATTTCATTTGCAAAGGAAGAAATATGAGTGAATCCATCAGGAAAGTTTAATTTTCTGTATGTGAAAAGGTTTGTTCAAGCTTGAAACCATCTGAAAGAGGAAATGTAGACCCAACTTATTCTTGCTCCTAATCTGACAAATATCCAATTGTAACAGGTCATACTGCACTAATAAAGGGTCTAAAAGTACTCTGCATGACAACAAACCCGATAAGAAATAAGTGACTTCCTTTTTGATAGGCAAGAACCAAGTGATTGATCACTTCGGTCTGCCTTATCAAATAATCATTGTCATTTTTTCCATTTCAAGTTCCATGTTGTCGCCGTTCTTTATGTTTAATAAAACTGAAGGTTCAATAAAATGAGTTTATGAAAGATTTCCACTTTAGACTCTACAGTCTAGACTTTAGAGTCCAATTCTTATATTATATGGGCTAGTAAGTGGTTAAGCATTTGCATTTGCAGGGATCCACATGATCCTTCGCCATACCCCATTCAATAAATAAGCACCTGAGATATTATCAGTGCACATATATAAGCACGTTTCATGATGATACTACGACATGATAGTGACTGGAATCCCAAGCAATGTTTCTTGTGTGCCTATGATGCGTGATCAGAACAATGCCACGTGATGTCCATATGAACGTGGGGGCCATGGCTGAATCCTTAAAGATTAAAGTATTAAACTGGCAAACACGATACAGAGGGGATGTAGAAGGAAGTAAGAGGACATACGACACCAAACGACTCAGATGCACGCAACTCTCTCGGTTGCAAGGTTCGCTAGTCGCTACTGCAGTTTCTCGGAATGGTTGAAAATTACCATCCTGAATCAACTAACAGCATAGGGAAACACGATCATAAGAAGATACATGCTGCAATTGTATCTACTGAAGCACTGGTGGCAACCTTATGTGCCGAGGCTACCAAGCTAACAGGAGCTACCAGAGAGCAGATTTCTTCAGTCATCCACATGGGCATGGAGACCAGGGCGCTCAAAGATCTCAACACGCTGACCACAAGAAACTCTGTAAGATCAAGAACAAGACCCACTCATATTTCTCTATATAACATTGTGTACTAACACAAAACTCTAGTTCTTGATTTCGCGATAGGCTTAAAAGGAACTAATGCACTTAAGATGCTAAACCAGGCAGTAAGCAATTATGCATTGGAGGACCATAGTTTTGTTTGGGTCAAGACAAGCAGAACACTATGAGATGCAGTCTACTATTCGCTGGGTCAAAGACTCAAAGTAAGCAGTGCAGGGTGGTGTGAGATGCAGCAACATGGAATGCAACATTGCAGGGCATACCAGATGTACTCGGCGATGATCTTGCTGATTAAGGGTGTGGTGTCCATGTGGAGCAGCTGCTTCGTCTAGCACAAGATCTTTACCCAAAGTTTATGTGGACCTAAGTCACCTACAGATTACTCCTTCGTAAAACCTAGAAATCTTTACCAATGGCGAAAATTTAAGAAAAAAAAGTAAGAAAAAACACGGATCCTCTCCACCCTGATTCGTCTCTAGACATGACCTCTAGCGCTTGCCAAACAACGCGGGTAGAAGAAGTGGGGATTATCGGAAGCGGCGTGGTCGCGGGACAAGGAGGGGAAGATCCTGGAATCCACCGGTAGCTTGGAGAGCCACCGGCAGGGGCCCAGCCGTAGGGCGATGCGCGGTGCAGCTAGCGGCGGGGATGCCGCCTCGATGCCCCCTTCGCTCCGCTGCCGCCCACACTCGCGTCCTCCGCAGCCGTCGGCGACTACCGTCGCCTCGTGTCCGCCATCAATCCCCCGTCACCCGTCGCTGGTCCCCGTCGGTCGGTGGCACTCGTTCAAGGGGTTTTGTGCGGTGCGACGCCTGGGGTTCGGGAGCCGACTACCCAAGGGTAGGCAGTAGGCTACTATAGTACTGCGCAAGATTATAGTACATGAGTAGAGGGCGAGGGGCGAGGAATGGATAGCGGCCAGTGGGGCGAAGGGTAGGGCATCGGCAGCGGGGGTTGTGGGAAGAGCGCTGGCGGTGGATACGACGTGGCGGGAGGCCGGCGGCTACCCGTGGCGGCGAGCGCCAGGGGCGACGACTCGACGGCTAGGGTTAGGAAGGGGATTGAGGTGGCCGAATGGGGATCACGAACAAGCGGGGCTCTGAACTCCCAGTGGTTTGGCAATTGTGCAAACAAACCCTTGGGTTTTTTGTTTTCAGAGCGTGGTGCGTTTTTCTGAAATTTTTCTCTTTCGCGTATAAAATCCTAGGAAATGAAGGCGCGGGCGTAAAAAACGCACCACGGCTAAGAATATGATGTGGACCTTCACGCAATTAGATATACAAAGGAGGATTTTTCCGCAAAAACATCAGCCTCGCCGGTAGCGACGTGGCGTGCGCTGAGGCGTCCACGCCAGCTAAAACGCTCTTGAGGCTTATCAAATTACAGAAAGCTGGAGGGTTTTTTCGTAAAGTGATGACGTGGCTCATCCTAGGGAGAGCAAATGGGGGGAGGTTTAAAGTATAGAGATTGGTGCAATCATGCAGCAATCTCGTGCATCCACCTAAAACTTAATATTTTTTTACTTTTAACTCATTTTGTATGTAACCGTTGGATCTAGATTAGATATTCTGAATGGTTTGATTGCACGCTTGCACCAAATGAATAATTGTATAGGATATTTCCCCATGAATTTCGTCCCGTCAAGCAAATTCAAACAAACTTTGGTTTGCCGTCAAAATTTTGGTGCCAAACCTGCCGATTCCTAGTGTAAAACTAGATATATATGACGTGAGTACCTTAGAGCATCTCTAGTAGTGATTCGGTGCTAAAGAGACATATGGACAATAAAATTTGGTGATCTCTAGTGTACCGAATTATATTATAATGTACACAATAAAAATATTGTTTTTCTTTCTCCTGTCCTCCTTTCCCCTTCTGATCTCTCTCCTGTGCTAGGAATCCTCCTTTCTGGTCTCTCTCCTCATTTCCTCTCTATTTGTTCGCTGATAGTTGTGTGTTATTATTCATTTATGTTTTTAATGCTATGCACTGAATTTAAATTTTACATCGATTCATACTACCGTAGCAAGAATAAGTGCATTCAAATGGAATGCACCGGTACATTGTGTGCCACCTCAGCCAATGCACTGGTTTGAAAAGCCCAGAAATGCTCTTAGATGAACAACAACTTTGTCCTAGCTCATTTTCTTAATTAGCAGAATTGACTACTGAAAACTGATACAGGGTGATACGTGCAAAAATTGAAAAGATTTCAAACTTGCACCAATGAACTACAATCACGCGTGTCTTGGTACATCCAAGTTGGGTGACTGTGATCGTTCACTTGCATGGCAGGACGTCCTTTTTCTTAGTTCCAGCTTCATCACCACGTGACAGCAGCCTCTTGGAGAGAGAGCGAGAGAGTGGAAATTATTTTAATTTATTTTTGAACGCTTCCGAAGCATCCTCGCGCGTCAAACTGCCAGCGACGCCGTGGTAGGTCGGGAGATTTGTCTATGTCTTTTTTTAAAAGAAAGAAAGATTTGGAGTTTTGTCTAAGCAAAGAAAAGGAGATGTAAGAGGGAAAAAAGAAAAGAAAACAAAACAAAAACAAAAGCGGCCGGAGCTAGAAACGGTTGAGATGGAGCATACGCCGGATCGCACGAGAGGCGGACAGCTCGTCCGACCGCTGCATTGCACGCGGCGTGGTGCTGCCGCCACGTGGCAGCGGTTACCTTTGAGCAAATCCACCGTGTCTGCACTGCGCAGGTCACGTGTTATCTGTTACTTATTCCCACTCATTTTAACATTGTCGACTTTTTCTTACGTATAAATAGTTTTATAAATACCCTCTTATATATAAACAACTTATTTTTTTCAAAATAGAATAATCGAGGAGCGACAAAGTTATTTAAGTTAATTTATTAATTATTGTATACAAGTCTAAAATGACATATTATCTCTGTTGCGTGATATAAGTCGCTGGATTTTTTGATAAGTTCAAATTTTCAAACATTAACTAATTTTATAAAAAAACATAACAATAATTATGGTATCAAAATAGTTTAATAAAATCTACCATGAAATCTGTTTTAATTGTGTATTTATTTGATATTATAGATGTTCATACATCTTTATTTAAATTTAATTAAAATTAGAGGAAATTTCTTACTTATAATATGAAATGAGGGTAAAATATAAGAAATCAAGCAATTGACTGCGTTACCTGTCAGGAGGCAAGAAGAGAGACGCTACCTGCTGGTTGCCACTGACTTTAGGCTCTCCCTCCAGCATTAACGTTGCACCATTCTCGCTCACACCAACCATGCATTCAACGACTGACGTTAGCAGTTAGCTACAGATTTTCATTGGAATAGATGTATGCTAGTGGAGTGAACAGTGAAGGTACGAGTTTCAGTGTGATTTTGTGCTCAGCTATAAATTCTGAGAAACTGATCATGACTCATGACAAAAGAATAAAAATGTTGCTTGGACTGGTAATCTCGTTCTGGATTTGCCTTCTATGCTACCCTAAAATATGTGGCTTGAATACGCTGAGTGCGACAGACCGGGGACCTCTAGATCAAGGCGTGATGCCTTCCAGCTTACTACAACTGCATGTGTACAGGTCAACAGCATATCTCTCAAGTGCCCGTCACTCAACAGCTCAACTGCATTCATCTAAAAAAAGCTCAACTGCATTGTCGTACATGGGATCTTGTTTCTTCAGGACCACCTCGTTGTTTTAGCATAAGTGAAGTGTAAATCACTACTTTGGAATCCGGTGCATTTGCAGCCATGCATGCATGTGCTGCCCATCTTTTTTGCTTGTTTTTTATTAACTGAAAGTGCACAGCATTTGCAGTGAGGAATGCAACTTTGGTTGTTTGAACTTTCTTTCTGATGGTGTCTGGCCTGTTACATTGTTCTTGATCAGGTGAGAGCTTGAACACTCACCACCTCAGCCCATACATGAAGCCACTGGGATCAGATTACAGCAACGGAGTGAACTTCGCCATCGCAGGCTCGACAGCTACACCTGGGGACACTCCATTTTCGCTGGATGTGCAGCTCGATCAATTCCTGTTTTTCAAAGAGAGATGCCTTGAGTCCATCGATAGAGGTTTGCTCTTCATTTGGTGACAATCTGTTGTCTGCAAAGTTTTTCTTTTTTTATGCCATTAATTGGGTTTCCAACTTTCCATTTTTGGATTGACAAAGTTGCTTATGGTGAATGCCATCCAGGTGACGATGCTCCAGTTGATAAAAAAGGGTTTCAAAGCGCTCTGTACACCATGGACATAGGACAGAATGATGTAACAGGCATTCTGTACTTGCCCTATGATAAAATTCTTGCAAAGCTTCCTCCCATGGTTGCTGAAATCAAGAAAGCCATCGAGGTAAATGTGGTTGAAGTCAATATAGTAGCACATCTGACAAAACATTCTCAGTAAAATACTTTAGCTAGTAATTCTGAAACACTAGTTATTCAGTGATATGATTATTCTACCCTGGCAAAACTGTAGACTCTGCATAAGAATGGGGCCAGGAAGTTTTGGATACACGGGACAGGCGCATTGGGATGCCTACCTCAGAAGCTTGCTATGCCAAGGGATGATGACAGTGGTCTCGACGAGCGTGGCTGCATCTCGAAATTCAACAATGCCGCCAAGAAGTTCAATGCGTTGCTGAGTGAAACATGCGACGATTTGCGCTTGCAGATGACAGACTCAACAATCGTCTTTGTGGATATGTTCGCCATCAAGTATGATCTTGTTGCCAATCACACGAAATACGGTAAGTTACCATGCCAATTCTATGAGCCTGACATTCAGCAACTAAAAGGATACATCTGTACCTATAATACACAATCTACAGGGATTGAGAAGCCATTAATGACATGCTGTGGTCATGGAGGACCCCCTTACAACTACGATCCAAAGAGAAGCTGCATGACGAGTGACGAGGACCTGTGTGAGCTTGGTGCCAAGTTCATCAGCTGGGATGGGGTCCACTTCACCGATGCTGCAAACAGCATGGTGGCTGCTAAAGTGCTCAGTGGCGAATTTGCCATCCCTAGGATCAAGCTGACCAGCCTTGTCACCCCTGCAAAGCCTAAGGATTCAAGATTGTGAGATGCAGTCATGCAGATTATTTGAAGGTGAAATTACTAACAAATCTGACCGTCTAAAGGGAATTCATTTGAGGCCGGCCCTTGATGTGATTGTGGAAGAACGGAATCTGAAAATTTTCACTTCTTCTGTACAATTGAGGTGTGTGTGTATACATACCCTAGGAATGGCTTAGTGCTATGTATAATTCTTTTTCTTAATGAATAAAAATAGAGATGAATATTTGACGTGCATATAAAGGCTCAAGTTTCAAACAACCGTACTTTATTTATTTATTTACTTACTTATTTTAAAGTAGAACTCCAAGTTCTGGGCATGACACAAGGAAACTAAAACTGAAAAGAAAAACAATTTTGTACTAAAAAATAACCAGCTGCACTGCAATGCACAGTTCCTGATGGATATAACTGGGACAAAACAATCACCAGTTGCACTGAGTACTGACAGAATAAAAAGGAAGAGGCATCGAAGTTTCCAAACAAGATCCTCTGAGCAAAGTCGGCTCTTTAGCATCCTCCGATTTGATTGGATGGGCGTATGAGGGGGTTTCGCACAAGTGAGACTCACTTCACAGGAGGCTTCGGAGAGAGCGAAGGGGTTCCGCACCGTCTGATCAAGATCGGACGGCTACGGAGCCCGACTGCCCTCTACAGTCAGCCTTCCGACTATAGAGGAGCCGGTTCCCCAAGTTTCAGGCAAGACACTCTGCCACCTGATCTGCTTGGTCCTCACTTCGATCCCAGAAGCAAAACGGATACCAATGGCTGTTTTGACACATCTTCAGTTTCGAAATCTATGATCTAGATTTTGTATGATAAAATAAAATGATTTAAAATTTGTTTTTTATTTAAAATAAGAGCCAAATAACTTAAATAAAATAATTCAATCCACTCCAGATCTAGGTTTGACCAGCCAAAAAAAATATTTGGACGCTAAACACGGCCCAAGTTGCAAGAACATTACAACTTTACCATTGCACTGAAAAAATATTTCCTCCTTTAAAACAACAATGTACTGAGCTGCTTGGTATACACTGGTTCAAGAAAAACATTGACATGTACTTTTCTGCAGATTAAATTGGACATTCAACATTTGGAACGTAGAGAATTCATTGTAAATGGGGTGAGTGGTTATATATATATATATATATATATATATATATAATATAGCTTGTTTTATTCTGCAAATTTATTTTCCCTTCCAATTGCCAAAAATCATATGGAGCAAAAATCTGAAACAATCATTGTTTGTTGGGTTCAGTGCTAATTCCGCTTGGTTTTATCTAAATTAATTGCTCTGCTTGCATGAACTATAGTTTATAAGCTATAGACAAATTTAATTTTTGGAACTATAGCCAAATTTAACTTGGTAGAACTTAGTTTTAAGATTAATCTGGCGTTTTTTTTACCGCTTTATGTTTCTTGCATTTTCCGTAGCCAAATTTTAATACGAGTATAAAATTCTCACCATAAAATGATTTTTTATTCTTGGAAGCTAAAAAGTTCTTCCCAGAAGAGTTATTATATAAATTTGACCCCTACATGAAACTAGGGTGACCTTTAATTTAGTCCACCCTTCCTCACAGGGGCGGAGCCAATTGAGCTAAAGGGGTTTCCAGGAACCGACTCTAATTTTTTTTAGTTATATATAGTAAATTTTTACTCTTTGAACACCTCTTGGATTTAATATGGTGTATCTTTGGACTCAAATTTTATATACCGATACTCATACGGTGAAGTGGTGCACCCCTTAGTTTTTCTCTAGCTTTCTACGTCAACGCTAGGGATGAAAATAGATCGGATTCATATAAATACCGTCGTCACTTCAGCTACGTTAACGCTAGGTATGAAAACGGATCGGATTCAAATAAATAGTGCTCATACTGTATGCTACACTATTTATTTTGAACGAATTCATAGTGGATATGGATGGCATGCAGATACAAGTGTGGACGTGAATTATTTCGGATATTATATTTGGTATGGATTTGGTGTAGACTCCGATCGAAATCGGGTTAAAATTGTCAGATTACAAGTTTATAACATAAATACTACACAACATATGGGCAAAACAAGTTATTTAGGATAAACACATGGCATCACTAGCCTGCTAAATCATTCTAGTTATCGGTCTTTGGATTAGATTTTAAATCCAGAAAGCCATGCTAATCACAATCAATCATCATATACAAGCATTGGAATTTCAAAACATAACAAAACAACTGTTTGGGCTAACGGGCATAAGAATCCTAGCCTGAATGTGCACATGGGCTAGATGTTGGGTTAATCTGTCTAAAATCTAGTATGGTTAGTCTAAAATATTCCGATTATCCTAAAATATTCTGATTATCCGGTTAGCGCTCCATCAGATAATACGATTAATATTCAGATAATTCATATCTAAGAGATTTGGTGATATCACATCTGAATCCGTATCCACGCCATATTATCCGGATTCGGATCTCAATCTGAATCCACCGTATTTCTAAAAAAACTCTACCATATCACTCAAATCAGTCAGATCAGATATTATCCGTTTTCAATCGTAGTCAACACCGTCTCCCTACTCCAATAATTGTGTTCAGCCGCTAACAACCACGAGCTTAACAATAATTACCTAGCTCGCAATCTTAGTCCTTAATGTATACTACCAAAATATCTCACAATTTGACGCGGAGCGCGGCGAGCCGGCGACGCGTGACGCCACGAGTGAGCAAGAAGTAGCAACAGCGGCCACGCGTGAGTGCAAGGACATCCAGGTCGAAGTCCGATTTTTGTACACTAGTCGTCGCCGCTACCAGGGCGCCTAGGCGTCGCGGTCAATGCCAGGCCGCGATTGACCCTCTAGATGCCCTTGCCGCCCAACCGACTGCCAAGGGGCTCCACGCAGCGCTGAGGTGGCACTCAACGCCTAGACCCGATTTTTAGAACACTGATTCCATGGATAGAGACCCGGTCCTAATAGATTTATGGAATTCCGGTACATATACGGCATTCAACATGAATTAAACCCGTAAATTATCAATTATGAGTTGGGCGTTTTAACCATTTAGCCATGGATGCTTAAGAGAAATCATCGTACATCGTAAATAACCAATTTTCATATAGAAAAAGGGTTAATTTTTTCCGTGCCATTATAATTTTTACGGTTTGCCAATATGTCATTGGTGTGTCACTGACAGATGGGAGCCGCCACAGTCACTGACAGTGACATATAGACAATTTCTGAAAATTATAATGACATACGAGTAATTTCCCTAGAAAGAAATATCATAGAAAAATAAATCAAAAATATTCAGAGATTAGACTACGAAAACACCTCTCCACATCCTCGAATTGAAACTGAGATTGAAAGGGATCAAGAATACTCTCTCTATATATACAACAGACACACCTTAACGTGTGGAAACTCAACCATAATTTAGGAACCAAATTAAAAAGATTCATAGTACGTGTGGACAAGTATTTATTTTGAAAAACCGAGCGAAAAACAATAAAAACTGACGACTTTTGGTTAACTCTCATGAAAATACGTTAAAACCACTCAGTTTTTACAAACCGAACTATATCGGCTTCACGAAAACGTAAACTATGGTGCGGGGAATGGCATGCTTGCTTCTATTGTGTTTATTGCCAACAAAAAGATTTATATTGTATGGTTAAACCTAATATAAACTTGCAAAATTATAGACTCAAATTACATTTACTAGCTACTCCATCCATCTTAAATTATACTCATTTCTAAACTTTAGCACATTTATTAAGATACAATAAAAAATAGTAGAGGTCCTACTCGGTCCCTCAAACTTACTTTGAGAACCAACGAGAAAAATCAAAGTCCAACATGACCTCACTAGACTCTCAAAAACAAGATAACTCCTTAAAAGACGCTATCAGGCTCTATCCCCATGTCCCGTCTCTCATCTGCACCATGTGGGCGTACGCTACCCGCTGCTGTCGCGAGCACAAACTTCCCACTTATTTAATTTGAATATTTATATTTGCTTTAAAAATTTGAATATTTAAATATGATAGATGATTATGTTCCTATTGGTTAATACGATATATGATTATGTTCTAATATTTAATTTGAATATTTGTATTTGTACTAAAAATTTGAATATTTAAATATGATAGATAATTATGTTTCTATTGTTTAATACGATAGATGATTATGTTCTATATTTAAATTTGAATATTGTATTATATTTAAAAATTTAAATATAGTCATTCATTATTAAACAATAAATAATTTTATCAGGTAATATGCTTTTGTCACAATATATGTGTATAGTGTGCGAAAAAAATGATAGCAATTGAAATATTAAGAACCACTATTAGAGTGTACCTAAAAAAACAGGCTTATCAAAAAATAAGAAAACCGTTAATTAAAAAATAGCGGACTTGAAAGGGCTGTGATTTTATAGTGAGTAAAGTTATATATTTGTGTTAAAAATTTAAATAATAACAAATTATTATATTTTGGGAAGGGTGATTAATTAATAACTAATCACTAAAAGTCATGGTAATTACGGATTAGCATCTAACCACACGGCACACTGTATAAACGCGTACGCGTATACATTTCCACCGCTCTCTCTCTCTGAATCCAGACAGGCCATCCGCCGGGAAAAGGAGAGGCGAGCGCTCGCGGCGGCGTTTGGCCATGGCGAGCGTGGCCAATGGCGGTGGCGGGGCGAACGGCCGCAACAAGGTGTTCAGCCTGCGGCTGCAGTAATACTGCGTTGATGGCGGCGGTGGTGGTGGCGGTCATGGTGCTGTCGCTGGCGTTGGTCTCGCTCGCCGGCGGCCATGGGGGCGGTCCGGGAGAACCTCGGCTCCGTCGTAGCCGCCGCCCTCCTTCTGCGGGGGAGGGTCCGAGGGGATGCTGTGGTTGCCGAGAGGCTACGGTGGCCGCGGAGCGGGAGCTTGAGCCGCCGGTGGTGCTGTTCAACTTCGGCGACTCGAACTCGGACACCGGCGGCGTGGCGGCGGCGGGAGGCATCCGGATCATGCCGCCTGAGGGCCGCACCTACTTCCAACAACCCACCGGCCGCCTCTCCGACGGCCGCGTCATCATCGACTTCATCTGTGAGTTAATTAAACCACGCTCCCCTATTGATTAATTAATGTTTTCGCCATTACGTAATATTACGCCGCCCAGTTAGTTCCTGCGATCTAGCAGTAATTGCATACAAAATCATCTAAGTTGGAAGCTTCTTAAAGCGGTATGATTCCAGTAGAATTTGAAGATTTGAATTATTCCGGGGTGAAATTTCTGCGAAATACCTTTCTCCAAGCGAGAAATTTATCTATAATTTGAACTGTTTTCATGTGAAATTCCACACCCAAAGGAGAGTGTGACCTGGGTTGGGCATCTACAAACTTATGTAGCAAATTCAGCCGCAAGCTATTAGACGAGTGACTCCGAATAATTAGGTCAAGGTCATGCTGCCACCGACGTGGAAGACGGGATTTAAAATGGGCTGTGTTTGGGCTGAAGCTGAGCAGTAGCAGCATGTGCCTAACAATGGCTGCGTTTTCTCCTTGCCAATTGGGAGAAAGAAAACCCATGATTTGTAAGTTGACTTGTTCTCTGTGGCCTGGTTGGGTATGGCTAGGTTGTTGATGTTAACTGCTCCAGTAAGAAATAATAATTTGCTGAGTCCTGTCCAATCCAAGTTGTTGAGGAGACCAATTCATGCCCTTCTTGTGCTTAGACTTAAACCAAGTTACTGATCCAGATCACCAGATGGATATGGAAGCTCAGATGGGCACTCTAATCACTGAGTGAAGTGATAGTTGCTTGTTAAGTTCCCTGTTTACTCTTACCTTGTCTGATCTGACGTGCTATCTGCTGGATCAACACTGGGACATTGCAATTAACGACGTGATCAGAACATGACATGTCCAGTTGGAGAGTAAACCTACCAGACACATGGTTCCTCTTGTCTAATTTAATGTCTTTAGTGCCTGTGAATGATGTCAAGATGCAGAAAATCGCTCAATTGCAGATAATTATATTACGTGTACAATCTGTGCATGACCCCTTTTATCAGAAAACATAACACGATGCCATTACTGTGGACTTCCATTAAATATAAAGTTTGAGGGAAATCCATTATTACTGTTCCTGCATCAGGGCAGCAGAATCTGTACTTTCAGTATGTGGTCATGAAAGTCGCAACTCGCAAAGCTTTAACTCCAAACGGATAATCTCAAGTACAAACACAGAAGATAACACCTATCTGTTTGTAGATTGAGCTGCACAATTGCACATTGTGGGGACACTTGTGACTTGTGCAATATCTTTCAATGAGGACCAGATTACTCTAGCAGATCTTTATGATAACCTTTGGTTTGTTAGGTCCAAGATTTAATTACCTAGCTGTCCAAAAGCCTGACAACATAACATTAACATGCTTGCAACATTTCAAAAAAGATAGTACCGGCAGACACAAGTATAACTGTATAAGGAAAATTTATGCTACATCAGAATATTATAAACTATTTTTATTTCAATCTAATGGTTAAGGGGTAATAGGTCATCCTTGATTAGTTTCTACATGAACTTTTCAATTTTCTGTGCTAACTATCCAATTTTCTGTGCAGACTTTCTAATTTTTTGCATTGACTTTCTAATAATTTGTCGATCACCAAGTATTTTTAGTTTTAGTTTATTTTTAATCTTAACTAAAATTAATAGTTTAAATTAATTTAAAATATTATTTCTTAGTAGTTAAATGTTGTGTAGTAAGTTGTGGTAGGGTAGCAAATGTACACACCAGGAGGGCTCTTGAAGGTGATACTACTACTATTACTGTTACTCCTAAATCGTACTGCTACTCCTGCTACTGCTACTGCTACTACCATCACAGAAAATTAGTCGCTTTAAAGCTTACTCAGTTGCCGATGATGTTTTAGGTGAGAGCTTGAATACGCATGAACTGAACCCATACCTGAAGTCATTGGTTCAGACTACAGCAATGGCGTCAACTTCGCTATGGCCGGCTCTACAGTGTCACACGGTGTCTCTCCCTACTTCCCTGAACGTCCAAGTCGACCAGTTTGTGTACTTCAAGCACAGATCCCTGGAGCTCTTCGGACGAGGTTTGCTGCACAGTTGCATAAGTTCATCCTTTTTACATTTATAATTGCACGAAAAAATAAGGCAGTAATATAAAAATCGATGATAAACATTGTGCATTGGCAGGACTGAAAGGTCCAGTGAACAAGGAGGGTTTTGAGAACGCGCTATACATGATGGACATTGGCCACAATGATGTGGCTGGTGTGATGCACACGCCATCTGATAAGTGGGACAAGAAGCTCAGAGAGATCGTCGGTGAGATCAAAGACGCGATCCGGGTAAATTAGACGCACCATGATGGCATCTGAAACGTCCAGTCCTCAAGTGTGCCGTAATTATCATCAAGTAGTTACACTGACAGAAGCTTGTTGCCAACATCCAGATTCTGCATGACAACGGCGCGAGGAAGTTCTGGATACACGGCACAGGCGCCCTTGGCTGTCTCCCGGCATTGGTGGTGCAGGAGAAGGGCGAGCATGATGCTCATGGCTGCCTGGCAAAGTACAACAGGGCTGCGCAGGAGTTCAACAAGAGGCTGAGCGACCTCTGCGACGAAATGCGTCTGCACGTCAAGAACGCCACCATCGTGTACACGGACATGTTCGCCATCAAGTACGACTTCGTCGCCAACCACACCAATACGGTATGAGCGCAACAGCTAGCAAACATGCCAGATAGATCCTCATCTTTCAGAATCAGAACATTATCGTGTCAACATTCATCAATTGGAGCATCTGAATTCGCCCATCATTTTTGTACGTCCAGGGATTGAGTGGCCGTTGATGGTGTGCTGCGGTAACGGTGGGCCTCCATACAACTTCAAGCCAGGCAAATTCGGCTGTGACGATCTCTGTGAGCCGGGATCAAAGGTGCTAAGCTGGGATGGTGTGCACTTCACCGATTTCGGCAGTGGCCTAGCAGCTAAGCTTGCAATGAGTGGTGAGTACTCCAACCCAAAGTGAAGCTGGCAAGCTTAATCAATGGTGGCCGTGGCCCCAAGAAAGCATCTGATTCTTGATGCCAAGAAAATTAATCGTGACATTTGGATGAATCATTGATGGATATATACTGACGAATCAATTCACATTATGATGATGGATAATGTGATTGATGGAGATGTCCCAACAGATTTTGGTACTACATTGATTAACCAAATTAACAATGCAGAAGCTCCCTCAGCTACAAAGTAGAAGTTTTTGGATTATATATTTTTTGTACTGCCGAGTAGAAATATTCTGTATCGTTGGCGTACATGCACAGACGATTTTATGGCAACTGCAAGATTTCAGACCTCAGGAAAATTGATGTATGACAGTTTTACTTTTACTCAGAAGGAAAAAGGGAACCGTTTTCATCTGAGAAGTATTACCTCAGTCCCAAAATAAGTATATCTTGATCCCAAAATAAGTGTATTTTTATTTTATCCTAAATTAAACTATCTTAGATTTGACTATGTTTAAAGAAAAAATCGATATCAAATAATCATAATCAAATATATTATAAAATATGTTTTCATGGTTTACTTTGTTATTATATATATATATATATTAATACTTTTATTGTCAGTTTGATTACAATTAGAATAATTTCACCTACGACAAAACAAAAAATATATTTATCTTAGGAGGGAGGCCTATACTAAGGGGTGTTTGGATTGAAGGGCTAAATTAGCTCGTGTAATATCGAATGTTTGGACATCAATTTGAAGACTAAATGTAAACTAATTATAAAAATAATTGTAGAATCGGAGGATAATTCATGAGAAAAATTTATTAAGTATAATTAATCCATGATTAACAAATATTTATTGTAGCATCACATTGTTAAATCATGGGGTAATTAGGCTTATTAGATTCGTCTCGCAAATAATTCATCGATTATGAATAATTTTCTAAATAATTTATATTTAATACTCTCAACGTTCGATGCGATAGAATATAATTTAGACCGGTATGCAGACACCCTTTACCCACAACATACCGTCAAAAAACAGTATTGCAACACATTAATGCCCTGCCGTTGCACGCACAATGCCTCGCCTGGCCCTTGAAACGAGGGCGCCTCCAGATTTGACCATATTTGGTTCGTTTAGCAGAGCTCCATTCAAGCTTTTTTACTAATTATTAAAGTTATAGATTTATTTTGGGTTAATTTTTTCTTTGTGTTATAATTTTTAAGGTTTATTAATATATATCGGTGTATCAATGATAAATAGGAGACACCACAGTCACTGACAGTGACATATAGGTAATTCTTGAAAATTATAATATTATGTAAGTAATTTTCCCATTTATTATTATTGGATATTTAGTTTATTAATTTATTATTTAAACAAACAAAATAAAAATTTAAATTATTTTATATTTACCATACAAACTTTATATCAATTTAGATATTGGATCCCGAGCTTCTAGTGAAGCCAATGGAAAGGGAGTGGAGTTGGATCCATTCTTTCACTTCTTTTCCCTATTTTCTCATTTTTCATTGTTTATGCATATTTACGTCGTTATATGCATAATCCATTACACCAATCCTATCATACACACAAAGTCAGTGATCTTTACCTGACACTTGGAGACATCTATATACCTCTTTGGTCCCTCTAGATATCTTTTGTTGTCTCGAGACCGTGATGGGATCATGCAATATATGTCCAAAGCTTTATGGAGCGTTTGATATGCCTTCTTTACAAAAGACTAAAAATATCTTACTTACGTGAAGCTCTTTATGATAAGCTTCCATAGATTTGGGAAGTTTCTCTTTCGCGGTATTGATATCGTTTGATCGATTTCCTTGATCGTTAATGGATGTGCGCTTAAAGGATACAAACGGGGATTCACCAAAGGTCTCATAAGTAGTGCATCTTGGGAGTATTCTGATGAATTTTATAGAGGTATTATAGGTATCATCTATATATTTTGTGGAAGTATTATAAGTATCACATGTGTTTTCAAGTTATTATCGATCGTAGGTATCATTGAAGTTTCATGGCGTATCATCGTATCATTGGAATATCTAAGTATGTGTATTACTAAGGAGCAGGTGGATTTAAGGGTCCTATATATGTCAAGAAATTTTATAGTTGCACCGGAAGAAAGTAAATGTGCTATTCCTCGTTGTCATTCCAATCAAAATCGAGCTATTTGGTGTATTGGGGTCAACAAAAATGATGTATGGAAACGGGATAATGCGTGCTAATCCTTTCGACAGATTGTACACTGTTATGTGTAAATAAGTGGCTCTTTGCGGTTTGGAGTTTGGATTCTAGATAACTCCAAATGCTGATTGCAGCGTTGACGTGATGCGGGTTGTGATTGCATTTTGAGCATGCCTTCAATGTAACTCCGGATATTCTTCTTGGCATCTGTAATACATAATCCCAGAGATGAAATGTCAGTTTGGCTTGAGGACAAGTGTCCATAACATGAATTCGTTCACACACAGAACAACACGACATAACATGAAATATCAAAGCATATATCTTAAATAGCAATCTTAAAAATGAAGAGAAAAATGGAATCAATAACCACAATGAAGGTTTAAGGAGATTTGTGTAGGACAGCAACAATAGCTCATGGGTTTCTGTTGATGAACACATGCCTAACTGGCTAAAAACTCTAGTTTGTGGAGTTAATCCAATAAAAATGTTAGCACATCATCCCAGATGTATCGGAATTATGAAAACTTAAAACTATTGCTTTTCAACTACTGTGCATACTTTTAATAGACAGCATTGCTAATAAGAACCAATAATCAGTTAAGAGAATCTATGAGGTCAAACTTCCCTCTGCTGAGAACTATTGACTAGAATATGAATTATGCAGTATGTGACCTTTGTTGCATTTGGTAAACCCAACAATGTTTGCAATGCTCAGACTCAAGCAAACTCCAACAACGAGAAGGTATCAGCTTCAAGTCGAATGAGTGAAAATATCCCAAGAACGATCCATGCAGCAGCCTGAAACATGAAGTGTTTGGTTTGTATGTTCTACAAAGTCTACCGAAACATAATAAGCTCTAACATGAATTGCTTATTACATTAGTCCATAAACAGTAAAAAGTATCAAATGGATAGGGCAAAACATTTTAGGGATTGCTGTGAAATACTGGCGCATACAAGATTGCAAAGACTCTTTTTTCGCAATCATCACCATCTATTCAGCTGAACATTCCATTTTCTTGAGAGAAATTGTGTGGGGAAAAGAAGCAAATATACAGTTAGGTTAATAATCTATACATGAGGATCACTCTGATTGGGTGCTAATGACATGCACAAACAGATATTATCTATTTAGTATGAGAAACTATAATGTTTCTTTATTCATGTACTAAGCACTATTCCACAGTAACAGAATAACAGCCAGCACTTAAAGATGCTGAAAAAGAATGGAATTGCGTACAAGTGGGCAGGAGCATAAAAATATTTAATCATCAATGAGAGAACCCTTTTGATGTATCCCAAATGATTCTTAACCAGTAACCAATATTTTGATGAAAACCAGCACAACAAAGTTCTTAAACATCAACAACTGCACAAAGCTTAACCAAAAATGAGAAGTGAAATGGCCCATAAGTTATAATTAATAAATGTTACTAAAATATGTCACTTCAGAAAAAACATGTTACTAATCTTGGGAGTAATTAAAAACGCTTCATTCAAAGTGCTATAAACTGCAAACAGTAGCCTTCTAAGTTAATCATTTTGAATTCTCGCTATATCTAAAAATATAAAAATGGTTCTGTTAAATCTATAAGCTTGCTTTATATGCTCCCAAATTTCAATAGAGGAGTCATAGACCATAAACAAACAAATAATGTCAAAGCAGTACATCTATCCAGGTACAACATCTACTACAT
>JAAALK010001715.1:58372-125146 GCA_019279435.1 Zizania palustris | reverse complement strand
TATTACACCATATTAGGAGGATTGGGCATGTTAATGAACCTTTTTCTTCCGAAAGCGAACTTTTGATTCTTGCACATTACAGGTGGCAACGTTTTCGCAAAATACATGTCCTAAACGAAAACTCCAAAAATACCTCGCATGTAACAATTACAGCATATTAGGATGATTGGGCATGTTAATGAACATTTTTGTTCTATAAGCAAACTTTTGATTCTTGCGCATTACGGGTGGTGACGTTTTCACAACATTAGTGTCGTGAATGGAAACTAAAGAAACACCTCGTATGGTACTATTACACCATATTAGGATTATTGGGCATGTTAAAGAACCTTTTTATTCCGGAAGTGAACATTTGATTCTTGCACATTACGGGTGGTGACGTTTTCGCAACATTCGTGTCCGAAACAGAAACTCCAGAAACACCTCCTTTTTTGTTCCGGAATCAAACTTTTGACTCTTGCACATTAAAGGTGGCGACGTTTTCGCCAAATTCGTGTCCAGAAAGGAAACTCCAAAAACACCTCGTACGGTAGAATTACACCATAATAGGATGATTGGACATGTTAATGAACATTGTTGTTCTATAAGCAAACTTTTGATTCTTGCACATTACGGGTGGTGAAGTTCTCGCAACATTAGTGTTGTGAACGGAAACTCAAGAAAAACCTCGTACGATACTATTACACCATATAAGGAAGTTTGGGCATTTTAATGAACCTTTTTCTTCAGGAAGCAAACTTTTGATTCTTGCACATTATGGGTGGCGATGTTTTCACAACATTCCTGTCCGGAACGTAAACTCCAGAAACACCTCCTTCAGTACTATTACACCATATTAGGATGATTGGCCATATTTTTCAACCTTTTTTTCTAGAAGAGAACTTTTAATTCTTGCACATTATGGGTGTCGATGTTTTCGCAACATTTGTGTCCTGAACGGAAACTGCAGAAATGCCTCATACAGAACTATTACACAATATTAGGATGATTGGGCATGTTAATGAACCTTTTTATTCCAAAAGAGAACTTTTGATTCTCGCACATTACGGGCGGTGACGTTTTTGCAAAATTCGTGTTGTGAACGGAAACTCGAAAAACAACTCCTTCAGTACTATTACACCATATTAGGATGATTTGCGATGTTTTTGAACTTTTTTGTTCTAGAAGCGAACTTTTAATTCTTGCACATTATGGGTGTCGATGTTTTCGCAACATTTGTGTACTGAACGGAAACTGCAGAAATGCCTCGTACGGTACTATTACACCATATTAGGATGATTGGGCATGTTAATGAACCTTTTTATTCCGGAAGATAACTTTTGATTCTCGCACATTTCGGGTGGTGTAGTTTTCACAACATTCGTGTCCAGAACAGAAATTCTAGAAACACCTCCTTCGGTACTACTACACTATATTAGGATGATTGGGCATGTTTTTGATCTTATTAGTTTCGGAAATAAACTTTTGATAATTGCACATTATGAGTGGTGACGTTATCCCAACAATCGTGTTGATAATTGAAACTCCAGAAACACCTCCTTATGTAATATTACACCATATTAGGAGGATTGGTCATGGTAATGAACCTTTTTGTTCCGAAATGCGAACTTTTGATTCTTGCACATTATAGGTGGCGATGTTTTCGCAAAATTCATGTCCTGAACGGAAACTCCAAAAATACCTCAGACGGTACAATTATACCATATTAGGAGTATTGGGCATGTTATTGAACATTATTGTTCTATAAGCAAACTTTTGATTCTTGCGCATTACGGGTGGTGACGTTTTCGCAACATTAGTGTCGTGAATGGAAACTCAAGAAACACCTCGCACAATACTAATACACCATATTACGATGATTGGGCATGTTAATGAACCTTTTTATTCTCGAAGTGAACATTAGATTGTCGCACATTATGGGTGGTGACGTTTTCGCAACATTCGTGTCCGAAACAGAAACTGTAGAAACAACTCCTTTGTTAGTATTACACCATATTAGGATGATTGGGCATGTTTTAGAACTTTTTTATTTCGGAAGCGAATTTTGATAATTGCACATTATGAGTGGTGATGTTTTCTCAACAATCGTGTTCGAAATGGAAACTCCAGAAATACCTCCTTCGGTACTATTACACCATATTAGGATGATTGGGCATGGTAATGAACCTTTTTTGTTCCGGAAGCGAACTTTTGATTCTTGCACATTACAGGTGGAGACGTTTTCTCCAAATTCGTGTCTGGAAAGGAAACTCCAAAAACACCTCGTACGGTAGAATTACACTGTGTTAGGATGATTGGGCATGTTAATGAACCTTTTTATTCTGGAAGCGAACATTTGATTCTCGCACATTACGGGTGGTGACGTTCTCGCAACATTAGTGTCGTGAATGGAAACTGAAGAAACACCTCGTACGATACTATTACACCATATTAGGATGATTGGGCATGTTAATGAACCTTTTTATTCTGGAAGCAAACATTAGATTCTCGCACATTATGGGTTGTGACGTTTTCGCAACATTCGTGTCTGAAACAAAAACTCTAGAAACACCTCCTTCGGTACTATTACACCATATTAGGATGATTGGGAATGTTTTAGAACTTTTTTTATTTCGGAAGTGAATTTTGATAATTGCACATTATGAGTGGTGACGTTTTCGCAACAATCGTGTTCGGAATGAAACTCCAGAAAAACCTCCTTCGGTACTGTTACATCATATTAGGATGATTGGGCATGGTAATGAACCTTTTTTGTTCCAGAAGCGAACTTTTGATTCTTGCACATTACAGGTGGCGACGTTTTCGCCAAATTCGTGTCATGAAACGAAACTCCAAAAACACCTCGTACGATAGAATTACACCATATTAGGATGATTGGGCATGTTAATGAACCTTTTTATTCTGGAAGCAAACATTATATTCTCGCACATTATGGGTGGTGACAATTTCACAACATTACAGGTGGCGACGTTTTCGCCAAATTCGTGTCCGGAAAGGAAACTCCAAAAACATCTCGTACGACAGAATTACACCATATTAGGATGATTGGGCATGTTAATGAACCTTTTTTATTTCGGAAGTGAACTTTTTATTTTCGCACATTACGGGTGGTGACGTTTTCACAACATTCGTGTCGTGGACGGAAACTGGATAAACATCTCCTACAGTACTATTAAACCATATTAGGATGATTGGCCATGCTTTTGAACTTTTTTGTTCTAGAAGCGAACTTTTAATTCTTGCACATTATGGGTGTCGATGTTTTCGCAACAATTGTGTCGTGAACGGAAACTGCAGAAATGCCTCCTACGGTACTATTACACAATATTAGGATGATTGGGCATGTTAATGAACCTTTCTATTCTGGAAGCGAACTTTTGATTCTCGCATATTTTGGGTGGTGAAGTTTTCACAACATTCGTGTCCGGAACAGAAACTCTAGAAAAACCTCCTTCGGTACTATTACACCATATTAGGATGATTGGGCATGTTTTTGATCTTTGTTGTTTCAGAAATAAACTTTTGATAATTGCACACTATGAGTGGTGACGTTATCCCAACAATTGTGTTCATAATTGAAACTCTAGAAACACCTCCTTAGGTAATATTACACCATATTAGGAGGATTGGGGATGTTAATGAACCTTTATGTTTCGAAAGCGAACTTTTGATTCTTGCACATTTCAGGTGGTGACGTTTTCACAAAATACATGTCCGGAACGGAAACTCCAAAAATACCTCGTACGGTACAATTACACCATATTAGGATGATTGGGCATGTTAATGAACAATGTTGTTCTATAAGCAAACTTTTGATTCTTGCGTATTACGGGTGGTTACATTTTCACAACATTAGTGTCGTGAATGGAAACTCAAGAAACACCTCGTATGATACTATTACACCATATTAGGATTATTGGGCATGTTAATGAACCTTTTTATTCCGGAAGCGAACAGTTGATTCTCGCACATTATGGGTGGTGACGTTTTCGCAACATTCGTGTCCAAAATAGAAACTCTAGAAACACCTCCTTTGGTACTATTACACCATATTAGGATGATTGTGCATGTTTTAGAACTTTTTGTTTCGGAAGCGAATTTTGATAATTGCACATTATGAGTGGTGACGTTTTCACAACAATCGTGTTCGGAATGGAAACTCTAGAAACACCTCCTTCGGTACTATTACACCATATTAGGATGATTGGGCATGTTAATGAACCTTTTTTTGGAAGTGAACTTTTGATTCTTGCACATTACAGGTGGCGACGTTTTCGCCAAATTCGTGTCCGGAAAGGAAACTCCAAAAACACCTCGTACGGTAGAATTACACCATAATAGGATGACTAGGCATGTTAATGAACATTGTTGTTCTATAAGCAAACTTTTGATTCTTGCACATTACGGGAGGTGACGTTCTCGCAACATTAGTGTTGTGAACGGAAACTCAAAAACACCTTGTACGATCCTATTACACCATATAAGGATGATTTGGCATGTTAATGATACTTTTTGTTCCAGAAGCGAACTTTTGATTATTGCACATTACGGGTCTCGTCGTTTTCACAGCATTCGTGTCCGGAACGTAAACTCCAGAAACACCTCCTTCAGTACTATTACACCATATTAGGATGATTGGCCATATTTTTGAACCTTTTTTTCTAGAAGAGAACTTTTAATTCTTGCACATTATGGGTGTCGATGTTTTCGCAACATTTGTGTCCTGAACGGAAACTGCAGAAATGCCTCATACAGAACTGTTACACAATATTAGGATGATTGGGCATGTTAATGAACCTTTTTATTCCGGAAGAGAACTTTTGATTCTCGCACATTACTGGCGGTGACGTTTTTGCAACATTCGTGTCGTGAACGGAAACTCGAAAAACAACTCCTTCAGTACTATTACACCATATTAGGATGATTGGCGATGTTTTTGAACTTTTTTGTTCTAGAAGCGAACTTTTAATTCTTGCACATTATGGGTGTCGATGTTTTCGCAACATTTGTGTACTGAACGGAAACTGCAGAAATGCCTCGTACGGTACTATTACACCATATTAGGATGATTGGGCATGTTAATGAACCTTTTTATTCCTGAAGAGAACTTTTGATTCTCGCACATTTCGGGTGGTGTAGTTTTCACAACATTCGTGTCCAGAACAGAAATTGTAGAAACACCTCCTTCGGTACTACTACACTATATTAGGATGATTGGGCATGTTTTTGATCTTATTAGTTTCGGAAATAAACTTTTGATAATTGCACATTATGAGTGGTGACGTTATCCCAACAATCGTGTTGATAATTGAAACTCCAGAAACACCTCCTTACGTAATATTACACCATATTAGGAGGATTGGTCATGCTAATGAACCTTTTTGTTCCGAAATGCGAACTTTTGATTCTTGCACATTATAGCTGGCGATGTTTTCACAAAATTCATGTCCTGAACGGAAACTCCAAAAATACCTCAGACGGTACAATTATACCATATTAGGAGTATTGGGCATGTTATTAAACATTATTGTTCTATAAGCAAACTTTTGATTCTTGCGCATTACGGGTGGTGACGTTTTCGCAACATTAGTGTCGTGAATGGAAACTCAAGAAACACCTCGCACGATACTAATATAATACACCATATTACGATGATTGGGCATGTTAATGAACCTTTTTATTCTCGAAGTGAACATTAGATTGTCGCACATTATGGGTGGTGACGTTTTCGCAACATTCGTGTCCGAAACAGAAACTGTAGAAACACCTCCTTTGTTAGTATTACACCATATTAGGATGATTGGGCATGTTTTAGAACTTTTTTATTTCGGAAGTGAATTTTGATAATTGCACATTATGAGTGGTGATGTTTTCGCAACAATCGTGTTCGAAATGGAAACTCCAGAAATACCTCCTTCGGTACTATTACACCATATTAGGATGATTGGGCATGGTAATGAACCTTTTTTGTTCCGGAAGCGAACTTTTGATTCTTGCACATTACAGGTGGAGACGTTGTCTCCAAATTCGTGTCCGGAAAGGAAACTCCAAAAACACCTCGTACGGTAGAATTACACCGTATTAGGATGATTGGGAATGTTAATGAACCTTTTTATTCTGGAAGCGAACATTTGATTCTCGCACATTACGGGTGGTGACGTTCTCGCAACATTAGTGTCGTGAATGGAAACTCAAGAAACACCTTGTACGATACTATTACACCATATTAGGATGATTGGGCATGTTAATGAACCTTTTTATTCTGGAAGCGAACTTTAGATTCTCGCACATTACGGGTTGTGATGTTTTCGCAACATTCGTGTCTGAAATAGAAACTCTAGAAACACCTCCTTCGGTACTATTACACCATATTAGGATGATTGGGAATGTTTTAGAACTTTTTTTATTTCGGATGTGAATTTTGATAATTGCACATTATGAGTGGTGACGTTTTCGCAACAATCGTGTTCGGAATGGAAACTCCAGAAACACCTCCTTCGGTACTGTTACACCATATTAGGATGATTTGCCATGGTAATGAACCTTTTTTGTTCTAGAAGCGAACTTTTGATTCTTGCACATTACAGGTGGCGACGTTTTCGCCAAATTCGTGTCATGAAACGAAACTCCAAAAACACCTCGTACGGTAGAATTACACCATATTAGGATGATTGGGCATGTTAATGAACCTTTTTATTCTGGAAGCAAACATTATATTCTCGCACATTATGGGTGGTGACGTTTTCACAACATTACAGGTGGCGACGTTTTCGCCAAATTCGTGTCCCGGAAAGGAAACTCCAAAAACACCTTGTACGGCAGAATTACATCATATTAGGATGATTGGGCATGTTAATGAACCTTTTTTATTTCGGAAGTGAAATTTTATTTTCGCACATTACGGGTGGTGACGTTTTCACAACATTCGTGTCGTGGACGGAAACTGGATAAACATCTCCTACAGTACTATTAAACCATATTAGGATGATTGGCCATGTTTTTGAACTTTTTTGTTCTAGAAGCAAACTTTTAATTCTTGCACATTATGGGTGTCGATGTTTTCGCAACAATTGTGTCGTGAACGGAAACTGCAGAAATGCCTCCTACGGTACTATTACACCATATTAGGATGATTGGGCATGTTAATGAACCTTTCTATTCTGGAAGCGAACTTTTGATTCTCGCATATTTTGGGTGGTGAAGTTTTCACAACATTCGTGTCCGGAATAGAAACTCTAGAAACACCTCCTTCGGTACTATTACAACATATTAAGATGATTGGGCATGTTTTGATCTTTTTTTCGGAAATAAACTTTTGATAATTGCACATTATGAGTGGTGACGTTATCCCAACAATCGTGTTCATAATTGAAACTCTAGAAACACCTCCTTAGGTAATATTACACCATATCAGGAGGATTGGGCATGTTAATGAACCTTTTTGTTCTGAAAGCGAACTTTTGATTCTTGCACATTAAGGTGGCGACGTTTTCACAAAATTCATGTCCGGAACGGAAACTCCAAAAATACCTCGGATGGTACAATTACACCATATTAGGATGATTGGGCATTTTAATGAACATTTTTGTTCTATAAGCAACGTTTTGATTCTTGCGCATTACGGGTGGTGACGTTTTCGCAACATTAGTGTTGTGAATGGAAACTCAAGAAACATCTCGTACGATACTATTACACCATATTAGGATGATTGGGCATGTTAATGAACCTTTTTATTCCGGAAGCGAACATTTGATTCTCACACATTATGGGAGGTGACGTTTTCGCAACATTAGTGTCGTGAATGGAAACTCAAGAAAGACCTCGTACGATACTAATACACCATATTAGGATGATTGGGCATGTTAATGAACCTTTTTATTCTGGAAGCGAACATTTGATTCTCGCATATTACGGGTGGTGACGTTTTCGTAACATTCGTGTCCGAAACAGAAACTCTAGAAACACACCCTTCGGTACTATTACACCATATTAGGATGATTGGGCATGTTTTAGAACTTTTTATTTCGGAAGCGAATTTTGATAATTGCACATTATGAGTGGTGCCGTTTTCGCAACAGTCGATTTCAGAATGGAAACTCCAGAAACACCTCCTTCGGTACTGTTACACCATATTAGGATGATTGGGCATGGTAATGAACCTTTTTTTCGGAAGCAAACTTTTGATCCTTGCACATTACAGGTGGCGGTGTTTTCGCCGAATTCGTGTCCGGAAAGGAAACTCCAAAAACACCTCGTACGGTAGAATTACACCATAATAGGATGATTGGGCATGTCAATGAACATTGTTGTTCTATAAGAAAACTTTTGATTCTTGCACATTACGGGTGGTGACGTTCTCGCAACATTAGTGTCGTGAATGGAAACTCAAGAAACACCTCGTACGATAGTATTACACTATATAAGGATGATATGGCATGTTAATGAACCTTTTTGTTCCGGAAGCGAACTTTTGATTCATGCACATTACGGGTGGCATCGTTTTCACAACATTCGTGTCCGGGACGTAAACTCCAGAAACACCTCCTTCACTACTATTACGGCATATTAGGATGATTGGCAATGTTTTTAAATCTTTTTTCTATAAGAGAACTTTTAATTCTTGCACATTATGGGTGTCGATGTGTTCGCAACATTTGTGTCCTGAACAGAAACTGCAGAAATGCCTCCTACGGAACTATTACGCCATATTAGGATGATTGGGCATGTTATTGAACCTTTTTTATTCCGGAAGTGAACTTTTGAGTCTAGCACATTACGGGTGGTGACGTTTTCGCAACAATCGTGTCATGAAAGGAAACTTGATAAACAGCCCCTTAAGTACTATTACACCATATTAGGATGATTGACCATGGTTTTGAACTTTTTTTTTCAAGAAGCGAACTTTTAATTCATTCACATTATGGGTGTCGATGTTTTCGCAACATTTGTGTCCTGAATGGAAACTGCAGAAATGCCTCCAACGGTACTATTACACCATATTAGGATGATTGGGCATCTTAATGAACCGTTTTATTACGGAAGCGAAATTTTGATTCTCGCACATTTCGGGTGGTGAAGTTTTCACAACATTCATGTCCGGAACAAAATCTCTAGAAACACCTCATTCGATACTATTACACCATATTAGGATGATTGGGGATGTTTTTGATCTTTTTTATTTCGGAAATAAACTTTGATAATTGCACTTTACGAGTGGTGACGTTATCCCAACAATCGTGTTGATAATTGAAACTCCAGAAACACCTCCTTTGGTAATAATACACCATATTAGGAGGATTGGGCATGTTAATGAACCTTTTTGTTCCGAAAGCGAACTTTTGATTCTTGCACATTACAGGTGGCGACGTTTTCGCAAAATTCATGTCCGGAATGGAAACTCCAAAAATACCTCGGACGGTACAATTACACCATATTAGGATGATTGGGCATGTTAATGAACATTTTTGTTCGATAAGCAAACTTTTTATTCTTGCGCATTACGGGTGGTGACGTTTTCGCAACATTAGTGTCGTGAATGGAAACTCAAGAAACACCTCGTACGATACTATTACACCATATTAGGAAGATTGGGCATGTTAATGAACCTTTTTATTCCGGAAGCGAACATTTGATTCTCACACATTACAGGAGGTGATGTTTTCGCAACATTAGTGTCGTGAATGGAAACACAAGAAAGACCTCGTACGATACTAATACACCATATTAGGATGATTGGGCATGTTAATGAACCTTTTTATTCTGGAAGCGAACATTTGATTCTCGCAAATTACGGGTGGTGACGTTTTCGTAACATTCGTGTCCGAAACAGAAACTCTAGAAACACCTCCTTCGGTACTATTACACCATATTAGGATGATTGGGCATGTTTTAGAATTTTTTTATTTGGGAGCCGGATTTTGATAATTGCACATTATGAGTGGTGACGTTTTCGCAACAATCGTGTTCGGAATGGAAACTCCAGAAACACCTCCTTCGGTACTGTTACACCATATTAGGATGATTGGGCATGGTAATGAACCTTTTTTTTCTGTAGTAAGAGTTTGAGGGATGCCGAATCTATGTATGATGTGCATTAAAATAAAATCGCGTACCTCATTATGAGTCATGTTCTTGAGAGGTACGGCCTCAGTCCATTTGGTGAAGTAATCCATCGCCATCAGCACGAACCGATGCCCCTTTGAGGAAGGAGGGTAGATCTGGCCGATGAAGTCTAGACCCCAACCTCGAAATGGCCATGGCTTGAAAATAGGATTGAGCAATGAGGCAGGAGCTAAATGGATGTTGCCAAACTTCTGACATGCCTCACATCCTCTGTAGTACTTGAAACAGTCTTAAGTCATAGTCGGCCAATAAAAACCCGCTCTTTTGAGCATCCAACCCATCTTTTGGGCTGACTGGTGAGTGCCGCAAAGCCCCTCATGGACTTCTCCTGTAGCCACCTGGGACTGTTCGTGGTCTAAACACTTCAACAGCACTCCGTCGATGGTTCGGCGATACAATGTGTCGTCTACCAACACGAATTTGAACGCTTGTCGCTGAACCTTCCGATCAACCGTTTGGCTAGGGTCTCTCAAATACTGGACGATTGGGACTCTCCAATCGCCCTTATAGGTTTCAGAGGGCTTCGTTGGTCCATCTTCTGAAAAAACTTCTAAACACTGACTTCAGGGTGCCCCCCGAGTCATTCAGCTCCTGCCGAAGCTTGGCCGAGGTGGCCGTTCGGAGTGTGTTGGGCCGAAGCCCTCCGGAGGGTTCGGACCCTGGAGAGCCTTCCCGGTTCGAGAGGCTTCGGACTATAGGCTCTGGCATGCCGGACCCCTTAGTGGGCTGGAGCACTCTGATCTAGGGGCTTCGGCGTGCGGTGGCCTTATGTGACCCGAGGGGTTCGACCCGGAGGGCGCGCCTGTCTAGCATCACTGGCTTCGGCAATGAGACCAAACATCGGCATTTCCAACACAGAAAATTTCCCTCTCTTGACATGGTAGCTAGATGCTTGCTGAGCCAAGTCATTGGCGATTGAATTGGCTTCTCTTGACACGTGAGATATTTTAAAATCATCAAAAGTAGCAATTATTTCTAGGCATTTGTCCAAGTAGCGATTCAGCAAGCCATTAAAACATTGAGCATCCTTGGCTACCTGTTGTACTACTAATAATGAATCACCATACGCGTGAACATGTTTAGCACCTACAGACCTAGCAACAAAGCTTCGTATTCGGCTTGGTTATTAGTGGAAGAAAACTCTAGTCGGGCCGAGGTTTCAAAGCGCATACCATTGTGTGATATGAGAACTACTCCAATAACTTGGCCATTCTTGCAAGCCGAACCATCAAAATAGATTTTCCATGGCACTACCTCAACTAGAGCAAAAGCATCACTCCAGCTAGCGTTTATGTGATGATCAACTATAAAGTTAGCTTTGACTTGGCCTTTCATCGCTCTTAGGGGCTCGTAGGCCAAATCGTACTCAATCAATGCGTAAGCCCACTTTCCAATTCTTCCACTTAGAATCGGCTTCGTAACATGTGATTTATAACATCAGTTTGGCAAACAACAACAAATGTGGTGGGGAGAAGATAATGGCGTAACTTGGTGCACGCGTAATAAAGTGATAAACATAATCGCTCCACAAACGCGTACCTGGTTTCGGCGTCCAGCAGGTGGCGGCTCAAGAACGTGATGATGTACTCCTTCCCCTCCACCTCCTAGGTTAGCACGGCTCCAACCACGCTGTCTTCAGCGGCGATGTATAGCCGAAACGGAATCCCGGCCTTGGGTGCTCTCACCATGGGCGGTGATGACAAGCATTCCTTGATCTTCTGAAAAGCACTTTGCTGGCTTGCCCCCCAAGTGAACTCGGCTTTGTTTTTTAGCCGGAGTATCGGGACAAAGGCATCAATCTTGCCGGACAAGTTGGATATAAAGCGACGCAAATAGTTCAACTTGCCTCCCAACTTTTGCACATCCTTCTTGCATGTCAGCGCTGCAATGTTTCTAATCTTCTCAAGTCTCTCAGGATCAATCTCTATGCCTCTCTCATGAATCATGAAACCTAAGAACTTATCCGCTGACACACCAAAAGCACACTTGAGTGGGTTCATCTTCAACCCATACTGTTGCATTCTATCGAAAGCAACCTTCAAATCAGCTAAATGGTTTCCCATAGCGTCCAATTTGACCACTACATCATCGATGTAAACTTCTAACATAACTCCTAACAAGTCATGAAAGATCAAGTTCATAGCGCGCTGATACGTGGCGCTGACATTTTTCAAACCGAAAGTCATGACGACCCACTCGAACAAACCGACAAAACCAGGGCATCGAAAGGCAGTCTTATAGACGTCCTCTTCGGCCATAAAGATCTGATTATAATCGGCATTGCCATCAAGAAAACTTAGTACCTTGTGTCCTGAAGCATCATTGATCAGCATGTCGGCTATTGGCTTTGGATACTCATCCTTCGGAGTGGCTCTATTTAGATCCCGGAAATCAATGCATACCCGTATCTTGCCGCTCCCTTTCTTCTCTACAGGCACAATGTTAGCAACCCATTCCGTGTACCTGCATGGCCTAATAAATTCAGCCTTGAGTAGTCGCTCCACTTCTTCCTTTACTCGGTCATAGATGGCCGAATTAAAGCGACGGGGAGACTGCTTATAAGGCCTAAATCCGGGCTTGATGGGCAGCCTATGCTCTACGAGCTCGTGGCTTAGCCCTAGCATTTCGCTATACTCCCTTGTGAAACAATCGACGTACGACCGAAGTAACTTTATTACTTCATCCTTTTCATCGGGATGTAAATGTTGGTTTACAAAAGTCGGCCTTGGGATTCTACCATCACCTATGTCGACCTCCTCCAAGGGATCGGCCGATGCAAAACCTTGTCCTAATTTTTCTACCTCACTAAAGTCCTCAATGGCTTCGGCAATACTGTTTTTATTAGACCGATAATGCTCCACACGAGACTTTAGCCAATCAAGATTAATCTTGCTAGACATGACTACTAATACAAAAATAGTTGTGCTACTCCAGTCGGCTTTATAGACACTGGTACAAACCGTCCTCCGGATACACTAACAAAGTCGTAATCCGAAAGATCTCTACCTGATAGACACACTACTTTGTTATGGACGGTGTCAACCGACACATCGGCCAAAGCTACTTGGGCCGAAGTATCCGCGGGGATGACCTCTATCTCATCGCCATCCCACTGTATCAGGCACTGGTGTAGAGTAGAAGGGATGCAACAGTTTGTGTGAATCCAGTCGCGCCCGAGTAACACGCTATAATTACCTTGTACATTGACGACGAAGAATGCTGTTGGCAATGTCTTGTTTCCCACCGTCAACTCCATAGAGTGTACTACCTTGGCCTCGGAACTCTCGCCGCTGAAGTCGTTGAGCATCAAGTTAGTCTTCTTCAGGTCATCTTCATCCCTGCCAAGTTTCTTCAATAATGAATAAGGCATTAGGTTAAAAGTGGCGCCGCCTTCGACGAGCATCCGGGAAATCGGTTTCCCATCTATGTGGCCTCTAACATAGAGGGGCTTCAGATGGCGAGCCGGGTCCTCGGGCTTCTCGAAGATGGTGCTGCGTGGACCGAGGTTCAACTGAGCGACCTCGGCCTCGTCCTATGGTAGGGCAAACTCGGCAGGCATCGTGACGATGTTGATGTCCATCACCTAGGGAGCGGGTCCCTCAGAGATGGACGAGTAGTCAGTCGTCGAGCATGTCGTCCTCGTCGTCACTTGGACTAGGAGCCGGGTTGGTTATCTCAACCGGCTTCTCTCTCCATACCTGCTTCGTAGCTGGCCGAGGGTGGATTTCTTCGAAGATAGCATCGCGCTTGGACTTAGCTACCTTCTCGCACATCTTCTGTGCCCGCAGCCTTTGTAGGCGTCGCTTCTGTGACTTGGACATGCCCGGAGGAGCCCAAGATGGTTGCGGCTTGGTGCCTGGAGCTACTGCTCGACCCCTGTTAATTATGGCCGAAGTGTGCCCTTCGGCCTTGGGCACCCTGTGTTCGAAGGGGGCTTCGCTGCGAACCCCGTCGAACGGATCGGCCTCATTCGGCCGATCAAACCAAGCTTCGGCGCGGAGCCCGGCCGAAGCGTGTGGCTTACCTCCGTCATCCCTCGGCGACAAAGTCTTCGGGATTGGGACTTCTTAAGACCCAACTCTGATAGTTATGGCTTCAGACTTCCTGACTTTGGCCTCCGCGTGCTCGCACCCTTCGGTTTCACTCTGCAGAGTCCAATTCGGAGGTACCACAGACAGTCTATGGACGATCCCTCCTCCGCCGCGACTGTTTGTCCCTGCCATTCACAATACTCCGAAGGAAAACAAGGCATAGGTTTAATCTGCGGAGGGTACCCTGACCCAGATACATACGGGGCCCACGGGGTCCCCGCCCAGTCATACGGTGGAGGCATCGGAGGCTCTAGCTGCCTTGGCCACTGCGAGCCGAACCCGCCACCCGGAGGGGGGTTCGGCCAAGTCGAAGGTGTCTACGACCATACCAGCGAAGGATCCTGCCAGGCTGGAGGTATGTTCGGCCAGTGCCGGCCGAAGCCTCCCATTAGAGAAGTCCAGTGCAGTGTGGGGTCCATCCATTGGGGGTCGAAGTTGTTGTAAAGGGGGCCCGACCACTGGGGCTCGAAGCTGTTGTACGGGGGGTTCAGCCATTGTGGCTCGGAACCACCGTGCGGAGCATCAGGCCATTGTGGACCAAAGCCCTCGTGCGGAGGGTTTGCCGGCTTCGGACTGAAGCCACCCTTCGGAGGTCTTGGGCCCTTCGGCTGTTTTAGCTTAGCGTATGGTCCTGCTTCTCTGGCTCTCCTCTGATGCTTGTTTAACAGCATGTTATACGTCACCTTCGGCCTCTTGCGAGCCTTAGCCGAAGGGGTATCGATGTTCTGTTTCCACACTCCTACCTCGGGGTTCTTTGGTACGAGTGTGTGAGGGCGCGGTTCTCCAACAATCACATATTTCCCTTTAGTAGACTCGGCCTATTCTGGCCGAATCAACATCTTTTTCCTCGCCGAGGTCGATGGCGTTGACTGGAAAAGGATCTTTATCCAGCTTCATGTTTGGATCATGGTCTATTTTCAATCGTCCTTCTATGGCCGATTGTATCTGCCGTCGAAAAACATTGCAATCATTAATATTATGAGAATGTGAATCATGCCACTTACAGTATGGATGCTTCTTTAATTCGTTGGCAGGTGAGATAACTTGACCCTTAGGCAACCTGAGAAGCTGGCTCTTTAAGAGGAAATCAAATATTTTATCACATTTAGTTACATCGAACGAGTACTTGACCTCATTAAGTCTATTCTTTGTTGGGGATGGTCGTAACTCGGAGCAGGTGACGGGTTTATTCTTAGTGTTCCAGACCCATTTGGCCACGTACATGTCTACCGAATCCTCCTCCTCTGACTCCTCTTCATTGGAGCGTTCCATGATGTGGATTTTGGCCCTAGGCTTGCTAAACGTCTTAATAAATTTCTTGTCTTTGACTCGGCCTTCTTGGACCAGAGCCTGCTGTAGAACTTGGCTAACTTCTAAGAAGTTTTGGTTATCTAATCTCTCTTTAAGTTCAGAACGCAACCCGTTAAAAGCTAATTCCGCCAAGTCCCTTTTTGAAATATTAAGACTAAAACATCGGTTTCTAGTATCCCTGAAACGCTTGATATACTCAGAGGCGCTCTCACTATATTTTTGCTTAACCGATGTCAAATGCGAAAGTCTAAGTTTTGTTTCACCCGGTAGCGCCGAAAACCAAGTGAAAGCTGTGTCGGATAGCGAGAGAGGAAATAGTCTAACCTTCAGGGCATCTATCCTGCTAACCTCTCCACATTGCGCTCAAAATTGACTAACGTGCTCTAGCGGGTCCTGCTACCCTCGCCATCGAATTTAGTGAACTCACGGATTCTATAGCCGCGGGGGTAGGGTACTGTATCAAGATGATCGGGGTATGGTTTACGGTAAACCCTAACCCGTCCCATGGGCACGAAGCCGGTGCACTCTCTAAATAGTGCACGGACCCATTCATCTAGATCATCTTGGTATGTTTCTTTGTGCGCGCCTCTCATGCGGGGGGCGCGACACGCGGTGGGATCTCGGCATGTCGGCCTGTGTGCTTCTTCCCTACGTGCTATTTGTATAACGTGCTCGTGTCCAGGCGTCTGCGCGTGTGGTGTGGGTAGCGCAGGTATTGGCGCAGCCGGTGGTGCGTGGTATGCAGCGTTAGCTTGATCGTAGGTGTAAAGATTGGTCTCGGCCATAAGTGGTGAGGCCGGAGATATGATTGTGCTAGTGATGTCATTAGTCCTATGGTATACGTGATTCGTCGGAGGTGCGCTAGCAATAGGAATCGGGGGTACGGCCTCAGAAAAGCCGAACCTTCTAAGAGTCGCCTCTACTTGGGAGTTGACTGCAGAATCTAAACGGTTAGCTAGTGAAGTGTTAACTGACCTGATCTACTGATGCGGCTATGTTTTGCTCAATTTCTAAAGAAGATAAACGAGGCGATATAGGTGTTACCTGGACCTGAGCGGGGTCGGGGATGACGATGTCACGCTTGACGAAGCCTGCGCGTGTCTTGATGTAGACCCCAAGCATCATGTCTTGGAGTGCCTTTAACTTCGCCTCGATCTCTGCTCGGTCTGCGACGGGGATATCTTCAAGTGTAGGTGATAATATGTTGCGGTTGTCGATATCTGCGCCTCCTATTATATCCATCGGCGGTGTATACGTAGTAGTCGATGTAGATGTACCGGTGGTCGATGTAAACGTACACATCAAGTTGACGTAGCCTTATCCCAGCGGAGTCACCAAAAAGTGTGTCGACATGAAAACGTGCCCCCGCACTTGGGTCAATTCGACGATCCAAAAGTGCACGGATACTTAGGGACAGGCCTAAGCGTGACGTAGCACCGACGTCGCGTTCCGACTACCCTTAATAGTGATAAGGGGGGTGGAGTCGCTAGGCAACCAGATTCTACAAAATAATCCAATTAGCCGAAAGAAATAGATTTAACAGAATAAAATCAACAAACCAGTCGGAGCCGGTCTAGTTCGAAGTCTGATGCGAAGGGTGCGCCGAACGGTACCTTCGGCGTCTAGTGCGTAGTGCTCCGCTGAAGGGTGCTTCGGCGTTCGGACTGATCCGGCCAAAGGTAGACCCCGAACGGATGTGGTGCGAAGTGCTCCGCCGAAGAGTACTTCGGCGTTTCGACTGATCCGGCCGAAGATAGACTCCGAACGGATCTGAACGCAGTGATCACCTCAGAACAGCGGGGTTTGGCGTGTGATCTCTGATACAGCAATCTACAGAATAGTGACGCGAGGGCCGCACGTGAGTGAAACTTCATCCGGTGCAGAGTATGGTCATGGCGAAGCCTGTTGCGACAGAGTATGCTGACGAAGCCTGTTGCCGGAGCCTGCAATCCCGCCGAAGGGTGTCCTGGGGGACCTCCAAAACTGATCTCTCGGCTCCGGACACCTTCGATGAAGGTACTCCGAACGTGCGAAGCCTGCAACAGAAGAGTGCGAAGTACCAATTTGGCCTGAGGACCGAACTTTGCTAAGTGTTGCACGAGTAGCGAAGGTAGCAATCTATTACGCAGATTAGCGGATACTTCATAGGCGAAGTAACAAGGCGATAACAATTTGTTACGTAGATTAACAGGGACTTCACAGGCGAAGTACCAAGGCTTACCACTGTTCCGTAGTGGCCGACAGAGGGCTTCCAGGAAAACCCACTGAAGAGGTACAGGAAAATAAAGGTAAAGTAAATGCAATCAAAGCATGGGCTTTGGTTTGGTTTGAGTTGGGGGGTTTCTCCACGCCGGCATGCCTCTCTATTTATACGGGGTTAGCTCCTAATCTAATCTGCTATTAAACTGGCCAGATAGAGATAGAGATTGAGCTGGAAACAAGTCAAACTCTATCTCTGTCGAGGTGGGCTTCTGTCAGGCCCGTCGAGGCCTGCTCCTCGGGCCGAAGCTTCGGTAGCGTGGGCTTCGGTCAGGCCCATCGAAGCTTGTCCCTCGGGCCGAAGCTTCGGCGGCATGGGCCTCCGAAGGCCTCCTGGCCGAAGCCCATGGGCTGGCTAGAAGCTTTCGGAGCCCATAGCCCAATGGACTTCGGCCCAGTAGGGCTTCGGACAGACCCTCGGGCCGAAGCTTCGGCAGCATGGGCCTGCGAAGGCTTCCTGGCCAAAGCCCATGGGCTGGCTACAGGCTTTCGGAGCCCATAGCTCAATAGACTTCGGCCCGATAGGGCTTCGGACAGACCATGGACACGTGTACTTTCGGCCCAAATCACCAAAAATTGATATTTTGACAATCTAGCCGTAAATGCCATTTTTTGCTATCAACAAATGAACCTTTTTTCCGGAAGTGGACTTTTTATTCTTGCACATTACGGGTGGTGATGTTTTTGGAACATTCATGTCCTGAACGAAAACTCGAAAAACACCTCCTTCGATACTATTATGCCATGTTAGGTTGATTGGCCATGTTTTTGAACCTTTTTGTTCTAGAAGCGAACTTTTAATTCTTGCACATTATGGGTGTTGATGTTTTCGCAACATTTGTGTCCTGAACGGAAACTACAGAAATGCCTCCTACGATACTATTACACCATATTAGGATGATTGGGCATGTTAATGAACCTTTTTATTCCAGAAGTGAACTTTTGATTCTCGAACATTACTGTTGTTGACGTTTTCGCAACATTCGTGTCCGAAATAGAAACTCTAAAAACACCTCCTTCGGTACTATTACAACATATTAGGATGATTGGGTATGTTTATGGACTTTTTCGCAACAATCGTGTTCAAAATGGAAACTCCAGAAACACCTCCTTAGGATGATTGGTCATGTTTTTGAACCTTTTTGTTCTAGAAGCAAAATTTTAATTCTTGCACATTATGGGTGTCGATGTTTTCACAACATTTATGTCCTGAACTGAAACTACAGAAATGCCTCCTACGGTACTATTACACCATATTAGGATGATTGGGCATGCTAATGAACCTTTTTATTCCGGAAGCGAACTTTTGATTCTCGAACATTACTGTTGTTGACGTTTTCGCAACATTCGTGTCCGAAATAGAAACTCTAAAAACACCTCCTTCGTACTATTACAACATATTAGGATGATTGGGTATGTTTTTGGACTTTTTTGTTTCGGAAGCGAAATTTAGATAATTGCACATTATGAGTGATGACGTTTTCGCAACAATCGTGTTTGGAATAGAAACTCCAGAAACACCTCCTTCGTGGTAATATTACACAATATTAGGATGATTGGGCATGTTAGTGAACTTTTTTGTTCCGAAAGCGAACTTTTGATTGTTGCACATTACAGGTGGTGACGTTTTCACAAAATTCGTGTCCAGAATGGAAACTCCAAAAATACCTCATACGGTACAATTACACCATAATAGGATGATTGGGCATGTTAATGAACATTGTACTTCTATAAGTGAACTTTTAATTCTTGCACATTATGAGTGGTGACGTTTTCGCAACAATCGTGTTCGGAATGAAACTCCAGAAACACCTTCTTCGGTACTATTACACCATATTAGGATGATTTGGCCTGTTAATGATCCATTTTATTCCGAAAGCGAACTTTTGACTCTCGCACATTTCGGGTGGTGACATTTTCACAATATTTGTGTACCATATTAGGACGATTGGGCATGTTAATGAACCTTTTTATTCCGGAAGCAAACTTTTGATTCTCACACATTACAGGTGGTGACGTTTGCGCAACATTCGTGTCTAGAACAGAAACTCTAGAAACACCCCCTTCGGTACTATTACACCATATTAAGATGATTAGGCATGTTTTTGAAATTTTTAGTTCAAAAACAAACTTTTGATAATTGCACATTATGAATGGTGACATTATCACAACAATCGTGTTCAAATGGAAACTCTAGAAACACCTCCTTAGGATGATTGGCCATGTTTTTGAACCTTTTTGTTCTAGAAGCGAAATTTTAATTCTTGCACATTATGGGTGTCGATGTTTTCACAACATTTATGTCCTGAACGGAAACTACAGAAATGCCTCCTACGGTACTATTACACCATATTAGGATGATTGGGCATGCTAATGAACCTTTTTATTCCGGAAGCGAACTTTTTATTCTCGAACATTACTGTTGGAGACGTTTTCACAAAATTCGTGTCCAGGATGGTTGGGCATGTTAATGAACATTGTACTTCTATAAGCAAACCTTTGATTCTTGCACATTACGGGTGGTGACGTTTTCGCAACATTGGTGTCGTGAATGGAACCTCAAGAAACACCTCGTACGATACTATTACACCTTTTGTTCCGGAAGCGAACTTTTGATTCTCGCACCTTACGGGTGGTGAAGTTTTCGCAACATTCGTGTCGTGAATGGAATCTCGAAAAACACCTTCTTCAGTACTATTACACCATATTAGGATGATTGGCCATGTTTTTGAACCTTTTTGTTCTAGAAGCGAACTTTTAATTCTTGCACATTATGGGTGTCGATGTTTTCGCAACATTTGTGTCCTGAACGGAAACTACATAAAAGCCTCCTACGGTACTATTACACCATATTAGGATGATTGGGCATGTTAATGAACCTTTTTATTCCGGAAGCGAACTTTTGATTCTCGAACATTACGGGTGGTGATGTTTTCGCACCATTCGTGTCCGAAACAGAAACTCTAAAAACACCTCCTTCGGTATTATTACACCATATTAGGATGATTGGGCATGTTTTTGGACTTTTTGTTTCGAGAGCGAACTTTATATAAATGCACATTATGAGTGGTGACGTTTTCGCAACAATCGTGTTCGGAATGGAAACTCCAGAAACACCTCCTTCGGTACTATTACACCATATTAGGATGATTGGGCATGTTAATGAACCATTTTATTCCGGAAGCGAACTTTTGATTCTCACACATTACAGGTGGTGACGTTTGCGCAACATTCGTGTCTAGAACAAGTCGGACAACTGTTGCCTGTGTTCTTCGCACAAGTAGTACTAGTTCATACTGGTTGCAAGCAGTACTACTACACTGTAGCAACAGTACACTAGTACTCAGGCTTTGCTTTTTCAGCGTAGCTTTTTGATCGAAGCAGACAAGACTGAACACCTTTTTTGACTGTTTCTGGCGAAGTACCTTCTCTATGTTCGAAGTCTCTCAGCTCCGTGAGGCAGGCTTCGATCTGACTTCCTCGAAGGGCTTCGCTTGAACTTTGTCTTCAATTTGTGCACTGTGTTTTTAGCTTCGAAGTATGTTTTTGTGCTGTCAGCTTAACATACTTCGACCATTTGTGCGAAGGTGCACTACGTTTCGAGGATACTTCGGCTATTTCGTGAAGCCTACGTTGACAGACTTCGAACGTAGCATGTCTTTCTGATAGACTTCGCACTAAGTGTTCTGCTGTTTTGATCGAAGTCCCAGTAAGGGTGGTTCGAAGGTCATACTTTGATTTGGCTAGCTCTGAAGGTAGAACATAGACTTCGATTTGTTCTCTCTGCCGTGTGTCGGGCTTCGCCTCACTCTTCGAAGGTTGTTTGTCTGTGCGTTGTGTTCGAAGCTTCCTGCTTGAGGGATAGGCTTCGAAGTACTTGGTTCAAAGCTATTTTCGATACTCTCGTCCTTAGCTTCGAAGCAGCTTCGCTCTTTTGCCACCTCGAACCAGGTTAGACCAAACCTCCTCAGCAGACTTCGACAATCATTTCCGAAGCAGGCTTCGACCAATGAAGCAGGCTTCGACCAATGAAGCTTTCCTCGACAGGCGAAGCTGGCTTCGCCAAGTTCCGAACAGGAGACATATTTGAACAGTAACTTCTCTTCTCATTCATAGTGCACTTAGATTGTTTTTACTGAGAAGTTTATCTTTCCTTGTCTCGTGTCCTCTTTTCATCTGTCTATTAGCACTGCATTGGCATTTCTCTATTTATCAACAGTTGCTTCTAGGCTAGATAACTTTAGACTTAGGTGATCTGTTCTTTCTGTGTTGTTTAGTCTTTAGAGGTGCGTTGGGTATTGGGAGCAAGCCATTGATTCGAAAGAATTTTTAGGCGCCCATTCACCCCCTCTCTGGTCGCTACTTTCGGTCCTACAAGTGGTATCAGAGCGAGGTTAGGGTTTTTCCATTCCTTAACCGGTTCTAAACCCCAATAGTGACCATGACGTCTCCTGGCAAGGTCCCGTCCTTGGAAGCCTATGGCTATAACTATTGGAAGACTCGCATGCGAGCCTATCTCATGAGCCAGGGTTCGGACATTTGGGACATTTACGTTCACACCACGTTTGTCATATTGCCAGTCGCTGAGCATGGTATTGCTGGTATCATTGCTCAACATCTGAGCAATAGTAAGGCTGTGAACATTCTTTCTCTCGTTTAGGTCCCACTGAGTTGGAGCGTGTGAGCCATCTCTCCACTGCGAGAGAGATCTGGGCTACCCTCAAGGCACACCATGAGGGAACAGCACAAGTCAAGGCTCAGCTCTATCAGACCTACCGGCGTGAATATGAGAATTTCACACCGAAGCCAGGTGAATCTGTTGAGGCTTTGTTTGGTCATTTTCAGTCGATCATAAACAAGCTTTGGGACAACAAGGCTGAGGGTGCTCAGTTAGTCTCAGATCATGAGCAGGCGCTCAAGGTTCTCCATACCTTGGACCCAAAGATCTGGGAGATCAAGGTATCTTCTATCATTGAGAGTACTTCTTATGATACCTTGACCATTTCTGAGTTGTTTAGCAAGCTGAAGGCTACTGAGGTTGATCTCCAGCTAAGATCAAATCTCATTGGTTCTGGATCAAAATCTCTGGCCCTTGCTACACCTTCTGTTGATCCCTCTTCTGTGAGTTGTCCTGGGTTCTCTTTGATGTCTATCACTGAGGACCATCTAGAGTTGTTAGGTGATGATGATTTGTGTCTTTTTAACAACCGGGTGCATCGTGTCTATGACAAGAGAATGTTCAAAAGACACGACACAAAATCCGGATGCTTTGACTGTGGTGATCCAGGACACTTCATCGCCGACTGCCCCAAGCGCAATGGACACAAGAAGGGCATCGGTGGCAGCTTCCATGACTCCGGCAAGCACGATAGCTCTTCCTTCAACAAGGGCAAGCCGAAGACCAGATTCTTCAAGAAGGCCCTGAAGGACTACCGGCGAGAGAACAAGAAGCGCGACAAGGCCTTCTTCGCCGAAATGGAGAAGAGCTACTCCAATCGGTCCACGTCTTCTTCCTCTTCATCGAGCTCAAGCGATGAGGAGATCGCCATCAGGAAGGGGGAGGACAAGGACGATCCGGCGGGTCTCTGCTTCATGGCCTTCGGAGACAAGCCGAAGAGCCGCTCACACCAGCGCCGAAGATCCCGCAAGAGCTTCTGTTCAATGGCTCTTGGGGATAAGGAAGAAAAGAGCTCCTCCGATGACTCCGACGACGACGACAATGAAAAGGATCGGGGACTGGAGGACGTGTGGATCATGGACTCAGGATGTTCTCGCCACATGATGGGACATCGCAGATGGTTCACCAGTCTCACTCCCCCGAGCTCCAAAGAATACATCACATTCGGGAACAATGGTCAAGGGAAGGTAAGTGGCATAGGCTCAATTCGCATTTCAGATCACTTCTCTTTGAAGAATGTTGCTTTGGTTAAAAATTTGAACTTCAATTTCATTTCTGTTTCGCAACTTCTTGAGGATGGGTTGGAAGTGCGTTTTAAGAAGGGCAATTCTTCTGTGTTTGATTCTAGAGGATCTTTGATTTGCCATATTTTACCATTTGGTAAAGTTTTTCGAATTGACTTCTCTAGTTCTTTTGGTCCTTCTCATTGTTTGATAGCTGGATCTTCTTCTGAGCTCTGGAAGTGGCATAGGAGGTTAGGCCATTTGAGTTTTGATCTGCTAGTCAGGTTAAGCTCTATGGACCTCATCCGAGGATTGCCCAAGCTTAAAATGGAGAAAGATCTAGTTTGTCATCCCTATCGTCATGGGAAAATGGTTGCCGCTTCTCACTCACCTGTGACTCAGGTGATGACTTCGTATCCGGGCGAGCTTTTACACTTGGACACTGTTGGTCCAGCTCGGGTGCACTCAGTCTGTGGGAAGTGGTACGCGCTTGTCATTGTTGATGACTTTTCTCGATTCTCGTGGGTTTTCTTTTTGGAGTCTAAGGGTGAAACGTTTCAGTTTGTTCATGACCTGATTTTGAAGCTGAAGAATGAGAACAATGGTTGGATGCGAGCAATTCGCTCCGACAACGGCTCTCAGTTCAAAAACTCTCAGTTCGTCAGCTTCTATAGTGATCAAGGTCTTGACCATCAGTTTTCTTCTCCTTACACTCCCCCAAAAAATGGCATTGTGGAACGAAAGAACCGCATGCTAGTCGAGATGGCCAAGACGATGCTCGATGAGCACAGGACTCCTAGGCGTTTTTGGGCTGAAGCCATGAACACAACTTGCTATCTGGCCAACCGCATCTTTCTTAGAGCTTACCTTGGTAAGACATCATATGAACTGCGGTTTGGCAGACAGCCCAAAGTGAGCCACTTGCGAGCGTTTGGCTGCAAGTGCTTTGTGCTCAAGAAGGGAGGGCATTTGGACAAGTTTGAGTCTCGTTGCTGGGATGGTGTTTTTCTTGGTTATGCATTGCATTCTCGAGGTTTCCGTGTTTGGAAACTCGAAACCCAACAGCTTGTCGAGACTTGCGAAGTTTCATTTGATGAGTCCTTGCCTTCTTTGACTCCTTCTTTTGAGCCTTCTGGTGATGATGAGCTTGGAGAGTCCATCTTCGAGGAAGATGAGGATACTCCAGCTGCTGATGAGGGTGGGCCTTCTGCACCCCCTGCAGAGCCCACACCTTCTGAGACTTCGACTGAGGATGAGGGTGGACCTCTGATCACTTCTTCCACTACGATCGAGCCCCCTCAGTCGAGTCCAGAGGTGCCAGCTGCTCACTCTGGTGAGGTGACTTCAGATCACCAGGGAACCCGAGCAATTCAGCGTGACCATCCCTCTGAGCTCATCATAGGTGATTTGACTGAGAGAACTTTGTGTTCATCTAATGCCTCTCTTGCTGTGTTTGCTGAATCTGCTTTTGTTGCATCTTTTGAGCCCATAGATATTTCTCATGCTCTTTCTGATTCAAATTGGATTAATGCTATGCAAGAAGAGCTTGAGAATTTTGTCCGCAATCGGGTTTGGACATTAGTTGAGCCGCCACCAGGATGCAACCCCATAGGCACCAAGTGGGTATTTAAGAACAAACAAGGTGAAGATGGGGTTGTGGTGCGCAACAAAGCTCGACTAGTTGCCCAGGGTTTTTTCAAAAAGAGGGTATTGATTTTGAAGAAACTTTCGCTCCTGTTGCTCGTCTTGAGTCCATTCGCATTCTCTTAGCTTTTGCCGCTTCAAAGGGTTTTAAGCTTTTTCAAATGGACGTTAAGAGTGCTTTTTTGAACGGGTTCATAGAGGAGGAAGTTTATGTTAGGCAACCCCCCAGTTTTGAGAACCCTAAGTTTCCTCGGCATGTTTTTAAGCTGCAAAAGGCTTTATACGGGTTGAAGCAAGCCCCCAGGGCTTGGTATGACCGGTTGAAGCAGTTTTTGTTGGGGAAGGGTTTTGTGATGGGTTTAGTGGATAAAACTCTCTTCTTGCTCAGAGTTGCTTCAGATTTTTTAGTCGCTCAGATTTACGTGGACGATATTATTTTTGGCGGTACTACTAATGATCTTGTGTCCAAGTTTTCTGAGCCGACTGGCAGCTTCCATGACTCCGGCAAGCACGAGAGCTCATCCTTCAACAAGGGCAAGCCGAAGACTCGATTCTTCAAGAAAGCCCTGAAGGATTACCGGCGAGAGAACAAGAAGAGCGATAAGGCCTTCTTCGCCGAGATGGAGAAGAGCTACTCCAAGCAGTCCACATCTTCTTCCTCTTCATCGAGCTCAAGCGATGAGGAGATCGCCATCAGAAAGGGGAAGGACAAGGACGATCCGGCAGGCCTCTGCTTCATGGCCTTCGGAGACAAGCCGAAGAGCCGCTCACACCAGCGTCGAAGATCCCGCAAGAGCTTCTGTTCAATGGCTCTTGGGAATAGGGAAGAAAAGAGCTCCTCCGATGACTCCGACGACGACGACAACAAGGACCGGGGACTGGAGGATGTTTGGATCATGGACTCAGGATGCTCTCGCCACATGATGGGACATCGCAGATGGTTCTCCAGTCTCACTCCCCCGAGCTCCAAAGAATACATCACTTTCGGGAACAGCGGTCAAGGGAAAGTAAGTGGCATAGGCTCAATTCGCATTTCAGATCATTTCTCCTTGAAGAATGTTTCTTTGGTTAAAAATTTGAACTTCAACTTGATTTCTGTTTCGCAACTTCTTGAGGATGGTTTGGAAGTGCGTTTTAAGAAGGGTAATTCTTCTGTGGTTGATTCTAGAGGGTCTTTGATTTGCCAGATTTTACCATTCGGTAAAGTTTTTCGAATTAACTTCTCTAGTTCTTTTGGCCCTTCTCGCTGTTTGATTGCTGGATCTTCTTCTGAGCTCTGGAAGTGGCATAGGAGGTTAGGTCACTTGAGTTTTGATCTGCTAGTCAGGTTAAGCTCTATGGACCTCATTCGAGGATTGCCCAAGCTTAAGATAGAGAAAGATCTAGTTTGTCATCCCTGTCGTCATGGGAAAATGGTTGCTGCTTCTCACTCACCTGTGACTCAGGTAATGACTTCGTATCCAGGCGAGCTTTTACACTTGGACACTGTAGGTCCAGCTCGGGTACGTTCAATCGGTGGGAAGTGGTACGCACTTGTGATTGTTGACGACTTCTCTCGATTCTCGTGGGTTTTCTTTTTGGAGTCTAAGGACGAAACTTTTCAATTTGTTCATGACCTGATTTTGAAGCTGAAGAATGAGAACAATGGTCGGATGCGAGCAATTCGCTCCGACAACGGCTCTGAGTTCAAGAACTCTCAGTTCATCAGTTTCTGTAGTGATCAGGGTTTGGACCATCAGTTTTCTTCTCCTTACACTCCCCCACAGAACGGCGTTGTGGAACGAAAGAACCGAATGCTAGTCGAGATGGCCAGGACTGATGAGGACATCACTTCACATGATACACACATGGAGCCTCCACCTACAATGCAACTACAAGGACCAATCACATGCGCCCGTGCCCGTCGCTTGAACCATGAGGTTAATTCTTTCCTTAGCAACTATGTTAATGTTTGTTTGGATGGGATGCTACTGAATACTAGTGATATTTTGTTGCTTAGGAACATGGGAGATGGAATAAAAGAGTTGGAGTTGAAGACGGAGTCGCACGGATGACTTGAAGTCAAGAATTCGCTAGTTCGGACTACATCGACCACCTTGCACCAAAATGGGCATAACTTCCTCATACGAAGTCCGATTGGCGCGTTCTTGGACTTTTTGGAAAGCTAAGGAGAAGACGGATCGTTTGCCATTGGTTTCGTCTCATTTGGAGTCTCGAGTCGACCTGTGTGTTTAAAAAAGTCCTGCGTGACAGAACTGGGCCATGTTGGGCCATAGTCTGAGTCTGTTCGCCTTCTACTGAGTCTGTTCGCCTTCCACAGGCTGCCCACGCCCTATATAACTCACTCCAGACGCCTTTAGGGTTAGGTTTTGCTTTGTTTGCATCTACACTTGTGTTTTTAGATCCCGCCTCTTGCACCAGACCGATTGGCTGCTGCATTGGCGTTTGTGAAACCTCACCTTATCATCGTTTGTCTGTGATTTGGCATTCGACTTGTATCCTTCCTGTTCTTGCTTGTGTTCTTGGGTTCGCTTTCAGGAATTAGCCTTCGTGGCGAGGTCAATCGCGTCCTGCGTGGTTGATAACCAACGGAGACAGTGGTGTAACGATTGCAAGGTTTTGATCCACCAGACCGGAGCCTTGGATCGCCAACGTCGAGATTCTCCACCAACCCAAGTTATCCTTTACCTAGCGGAAGATCGGGACCAATCCCCCATCAGTTGGTATCAGAGCACAGGTTTCCCGTTAGGTAATCTCGATCTGCTTTTGTTTTTACCTAGAGTCCAGAAAACCGCACCAAACAAATTCCCCACCGAGAACCCCTTTGTGCCTTGCGATTTTAATTTCAGTTTTTAACCTTGTTGAGTTTGTGTTCTTGGTCGAGTCTTGTTGCTGGTTTAGTAATCTTTTTGTGTCATTTGAGTAGTAGTTGTTCTTGTGTCTCAAAAAATTCTCCACCCGAACCCCCCCCACAACCCCTTTTCGTTTTCCACATCGAGTCTTTGTGACCCCCCTTCGGTAAAACAGGCATAACTTTTCGCTCGTTTGGCAGAAAAATCTGAAATTTTTTGAGCGTGTTCCTGACCCAATTTGTGGTTGCATCTCTGGTCATCCTTGTTCGAAAAAAAATAGAGTGAAAAAAAAGTGAAAAAAAAATCAAAAAAAGAGAGAAGCGGTCCTGTCTATTGCTTGTCCGATCAGCGGTAGTAACAGATTATCAGCGGCAGTAACAGATTCTGCTTGTCCGATCTCTTGTCCGATCCCTTGTCCGAACTCTTGTCCGATCAGCGGTAGTAACAGAATTAGCAGCGGCAGTAACAGATTATCAGTGGAGTAACAGTTTCTGCTTGTCCGATCCCTTGTCCGATCTCTTGTCCGATCCCTTGTCTGATCTGCAGAGAGCTGATTTTGGCCTGTTATTGCTTCCATTTGAGTTTTGGGCACATAGTTTCCCTCTATTGCTTGAATTTTCACAGGGGAGCACTAAGGCCAGCAACTTTGACGAGTACTAGGGAATACTTATTGAACTTGGTTTAACTGTTATTATTATCGCTAATCCTTGCTACTCACTTTGCCTTCCAAGCTACACCTTTCTCTTGGTCAGGACAGGTTCATTTCTTGCAATTGCACACCACCCTCCACTTGGTTCATCACCTGTAGGCCGGTGACCTCACTGCGGCGTGGTAAGAACACTTGCAAGCGTGGGTAAGGCGCTTGACGGATTGCTTCCACCACACACCCACCACCCCACCTAGCTGTTTACATAAGGATTATTCTTTGTTGTTTTGTCTTTTCACTAACATGGTAGAATTTATTGTACAACGTGACTTGAGCACTCACATGGACCAGGACGACCAGGCACAACGGAACAATATATTTCAAACCTTCTTCCTCGTCAATAACCGTCGTGTGCGTGTCATCATCGACAGCGGTAGTTGCAACAATTTGGTGAGCCTCGACATGGTAACTAAGCTTCAACTTCCCACACATGCACATCCACACCCTTACCACGTGCAATGGTTCAACAATAGCGGTAAGGTCATGGTAACAAAAACTGCTCACATCGAATTTTCCATTGGTACATACTTCGGAGTTGCTGAATTTGATGTAGTACCAATGCAAGCATGTTCTCTATTACTTGGTAGACCTTGGGTATATGATACTGATGCTACACACCATGGTAGGAGCAATAAGTACACATTTATGTATAAAGGAAAGAAAGTTACATTGCTTCCTATGACTCCTGCTGAAATTGTGAAATTTGAACAAGAAAAACGTGCTAGGGACGCACAAAAGAGCAAACAACTTTCTAAAAATCAGCAAGTAGCTAAAACACTTTCGAGGCAACAAAAAGATAGAGTTGTTTCTCCTTCTTCATCACAAGTTATCAATCTAAAAGGACGTGTCATGCTTGCAACTAAAACTAACCTTGCAGTACGTAGTTTTCTTGGTCATGCAGGTTTCTACCGGCGTTTTGTGAAAGATTTCAGCACCATAGCCGGTCCTTTACCTGAGTTGACCAAGAAGGGAGTTACTTTTACTTGGAAACCAGCACAAGCACAAGTTTTTGCCACACTCAAGGATCGCCTTACACATGCACCTCTACTTCAGCTACCCGACTTTAGTAAGCCTTTTGAGTTAGAATGTGATGCTAGTGATTTTGGAATAGGAGATGTGCTGCTACAAGGAGGTAAACTCATAACCTATTTTAGTGAGAAATTGCATGGTCCACAGTTCAATTATTCTACCTATGATAAGGAATTATATGCCTTAGTGCGTGTGCTTGAAACTTGGCAACATTACCTTTTGCCTAAGGAGTTTATTATACATTCTGATCATGAAGCACTAAAATATTTGAGAGGGCAAGCTAAACTGAACCGTAGACATGTTAAATGGGTTGAATTTATTGAACCTTTCCCATACATTGTGAAATACAAGAATGGTAAAGAAAATGTGGTTGCTGATGCATTGTCTCGCAGGGTTGTTCTTTTATCTCAACTTGATATTAACGTTCCAGATTTGGAAAGTTTGAAAGATTTGTATGTTGTAGATAAAGAATTTGCTGAACCATACACTAAATGTAATGATGGGAAAGGCTGGAAAAAATTTCATGTTTATGACGGGTTCTTGTTCCATGCTAACAAGCTATGTGTTCCAGATTCGTTCGTACGTTTGCTGTTGTTGCAGGAATCACATGGCGGTGGATTAATGGAATATTTTGGGAGAGAAAAGACTTTGGCCCTGCTGTCCAATAAATTTTATTGGCTAAAGATGCGGAGAGATGTTGAACGATTTGTGCAGCGTTGTGCCACATACAATAAAGCTAAGTCCAAACTTAACCCATATTGTTTGTATACTCCACTTCCTGTTTCTAGTGCACATTGGGAAGATATTAGCATGGACTTTATTGTGGGATTGCCTAGGACAAAGAGGGGGAGAGACTCCATATTTGTAAGAGTGGATAGGTTTTCTAAAATGGCACACTTTATTCCCTATCACAAGACCAACGATGCTTCACATATTGCTGATTTATTTTTCAGGGAAATTGTGAGATTGCACGAGATGCCTAGAACCATTGTTTCAGATCGTGATGTGAAGTTTATGAGTTACTTTTGGAAGACAATGTGGGCCAAGCTTCGCACAAAATTGCTATTTTCTACTACTTGTCACCCCCAAACGGATGGACAAACGGAGGTCGTCAACCGTACATTGTCCACCATGTTGAGGGCTGTTTTGAAGACCAACTTGAAGCTTTGGGAAGAGTGTCTACCTCATATTGAGTTTGCATATAATAGGTCAGTACACTCCACTACTAAGGTAAGTCCGTTTCAAGTGGTCTATGGCTTTAATCCGCGTGCTCCTATTGATTTGCTACCATTACCACCATCTGAAAACTTGAATTTTGATGCTACTACACGTGCTGAATTATTGCTTAAGATGCATGAAACTACTAAAGCAAACATAGAGAAAATGAATGAGAAATATCGTGCTTATGGTAGTAAGGGTAGAAAAGAGATAACATTTGAACCGGGTGATCTTGTTTGGTTGCACTTGCACAAGGATCATTTTCCTGATTTGAGAAAGTCTAAATTGATGCCACGTGACGATGGTCCTTTCCGTGTGCTTGAGAAGATAAATGATAATGCATATAAACTTGAGTTGCCTGCAGCTTTTGGGGTTAGTCCCACATTTAACATTTCAGATTTAAAGCCCTATTTGGGAGATGACGATGAGCTTGAGTCGAGGACGACTCCAACTCAAGAAGGGGAGGATGATGAGGACATCACTTCACATGATACACACATGGAGCCTCCACCTACAATGCAACTACCAGGACCAATCACACGCGCCCGTGCCCGTCGCTTGAACCATGAGGTTAATTCTTTCCTTACCAACTATGTTAATGTTTGTTTGGATGGGATGCTACTGAATACTAGTGATATTTTGTTGCTTAGGAACATGGGAGATGGAATAGAAGAGTTGGAGTTGAAGACGGAGTCGCACGGATGACTTGAAGTCAAGAATTCGCTGGTTCGGACTACATCGACCACCTTGCACCAAAATGGGCATACCTTCCTCATACGAAGTCCGATTGGCACGTTCTTGGACTTTTTGGAAAGCTAAGGAGAAGACGGATCGTTTTCCGTTGGTTTCGTCTCATTTGGAGTCTCGAGTCGACCTGTGTGTTTAAAACAGTCCTGCGTGACAAAACTGGGCCGTGTTGGGCCATAGTCTGAGTCTGTTCGCCTTCTACTGAGTCTGTTCGCCTTCCACAGGCTGCCCACGCCCTATATAACTCACTCCAGCCGCCTTTAGGGTTAGGTTTTGCTTTGTTTGCATCTACACTTGTGAAACCTCACCTTATCATCGTTTGTCTGTGATTTGGCATTCGACTTGTATCCTTCCTGTTCTTGCTTGTGTTCTTGGGTTCGCTTGCAGGAATTAGCCTTCGTGGCGAGGTCAATCGCGTCCTGCGTGGTTGATAACCAATGGAGATAGTGGTGTAACGATTGCAAGGTTTTGATCCGCCGGACCGGAGCCTTGGATCGCCAACGTCGAGATTCTCCACCAACCCAAGTTATCATTTACCTAGCAGAAGATCGGGACCAATCCCCCATCAAGGACGATGCTCGATGAGCACAGGACTCCTAGGCGTTTTTGGGCTGAAGCCATGAACACGGCTTGCTATCTGGCCAACCGCATCTTTCTTAGAGCTTACCTTGGTAAGACATCATATGAACTGCGGTTTGGCAGACAGCCCAAGGTGAGCCACTTGCGAGCATTTGGCTGCAAGTGCCTTGTGCTCAAGAAGGGAGGGCATTTGGACAAGTTTGAGTCTCGTTGCTGGGATGGTGTTTTTCTTGGTTATGCATTGCATTCTCGAGGCTTCTGTGTTTGGAACCTCGAATCCCAGCTGCTTGTCGAGACCTGTGAGGTTTCATTTGATGAGTCCTTGCCTTCTTTGACTCCTTCTTTTGAGCTTTCCGGTAATGATGAGCTCGGAGAATCCATCTTCGAGGAATATGAGGATACTCCAGCTGCTGTTGAGGGTGGGCCTTCTGCATCCCCCGCGGAGACCACGCCTTCTGAGATTTCGACTGAGGATGAGGGCGGACCTCTGATCACTTCTTCCACTATGATCGAGCCCCCTCAGTCGAGTCCAGAGGTGCCTGCTGCTGACTCCGGTGAGGTGACTTCAGATCACCAGGGAACCCGAGCAGTTCAGCGTGACCATCCCTCAGAACTCATCATAGGTGATTTGACTGAGAGAACTTTGCGTTCTTCTACCTCTCTTGCTGTGTTTGCTGAATCCGTGTTTGTTGCATCTTTTGAGCCCAGAGACATTTCTCATGCTCTTTCCGATTCAAATTGGATTAATGCTATGCAAGAAGAACTTGAGAATTTTGTCCGCAATCGGGTTTGGACACTAGTTGAGCCGCCACCAGGATGCAACCCCATAGGCACCAAGTGGGTATTCAAGAACAAACAAGGTGAAGATGGGGTTGTGGTGCGCAACAAAGCTCGACTAGTTGCCCAGGGTTTTTGCCAGAAAGAAGGTATTGATTTTGAAGAAACCTTCGCTCCTGTTGCCCGTCTTGAGTCCATTCGCATTCTCTTAGCCTTTGCCGCTTCGAAGGGTTTTAAGCTTTTTCAAATGGACGTCAAGAGTGCTTTTCTGAACGGGTACATAGAGGAGGAGGTTTTTGTTAGGCAGCCCCCCGGTTTTGAGAACCCCAAGTTTCCTCGACATGTTTTTAAGTTGCAAAAAGCTTTATACGGGTTGAAGCAAGCCCCCAGGGCTTGGTATGACCGGTTGAAGCAGTTTTTGTTGGGGAAGGGCTTTGTGATGGGTTCTGTGGATAAAACTCTCTTCTTGCTCAGAGATGCTTCAGATTTTTTAGTCGCTCAGATATACGTGGACGATATTATCTTTGGCGGTACTACTAATGATCTTGTGTCCAAGTTTTCTGAGCAGATGCACAGCGAGTTCGAGATGAGCCTCATGGGTGAGCTCAAGTACTTCTTAGGGCTCCAGATCAAGCAGACCAAGGACGGTACCTTCATCCACCAAGGTAAGTACACTCGCGACATGCTTAAGAAATTTTAATTTGGTGGTGAGTTGAAGCCGCAGATGACCCCGATGGGCACATCTGGGGGTTTGGACAAGGACGAGAGCGGCGTCAAGGTCAATGAAAGGGAGATTCGAGGGATGATCGGTTCGCTGTTATACTTAACGGCAATAAGACCGGACATACAGTTCGCCGTGGGACTTTGCGCGCGCTTCCAGTCTTCACCACGCGCATCTCATCGGCAGGCTGTCAAGCGCATCTTTAGGTATCTCACTTATGCGCCTGATCTTGGTCTTTTCTATTCAGCATCATCTTCTCTCGATTTATCTGGATTTTCGGATGCCGATTTTGGTGGGTGCCGGTTGGATCGCAAGTCGACTTCTGGTACTTGCCAGTTTCTTGGTTCTTCTCTTGTATCTTGGTCTTCTCGAAAGCAATCTGGAGTTGCTCTTTCGACCACAGAGGCTGAGTATGTAGCTGCTGCTAACTGCTGCTCACAGTTGGTTTGGATGATTTCTACTTTTCGAGATTTTGGGTTGTTCTTTCCTACCAGAGTTCCTTTGTTTTGCGACAGCACCAGTGCAATTAGTGTAGGGAAAAACCCATGTCTCCATTCAAAAACCAAACACAATGATGTGCGCTTTCACTTTTTGCGGGATCAATATGAGAAAGGTGTCATTGACCTTGTTCATGTTGATACCCATCATCAGTTGACTGACATTTTGACAAAACCCCTAGATCAGTCTACTTTTGAGCATTTACGAGGGGATTTGGGTGTTGTGTATCCTTTCTAGGATATTTTGCGTCAGTTTTTTTTCTTCTTTACTCGTTTCTTGAGTCCTTTTTTGTGTGTGTTCATATCTTGCATATTCACATATCACACTTTAGAGCTGCTTCTGTTATATGATTGAACTGCTTTACTTATTCTAGGTGGTACATGCTTTTGATTACTTGTCAATGATCATGTCTTGTCTCAGTTTGCTTGATAAGTCTGATATCTGTCATATGCATGGCTTTTTATGCTTTAAAATTGAAAAATGATCACCATTGCTTCTGATAACTAGCATGCGTAGGCTGAATGTTCTTGCTATCTGTTACATGCCTCGTAGCTAGTTCCTGACTTGGATGCAAATATGCAACTTGGACATTTGTATGCTTTAATCATGGAAATGTGCTATAAAACAATGAAAAACCAGAGAAATGAAAATTCCATGCCTTTTTATGCTTAAAATTGAAAAGATCCAGGTGGGTTTGTCTTGTCGCATTGCATTGTTCTGGACTGCGTACCATAGCACTTTGGTATGAACTAGGACACTGTAGTGTATGCCAAGACCAATGTCTTAAGCTTCTGATGGTCCAGTTCTGGCCTAGGCTTGACTTGGTCGGTCAGCATAAGGTTTGACATGCAAATAACCCCTGGCAAAAATGAAAAAGGGAAAAGAAAAGGCTTGAAAATTGAAATAATAACAAGTTTGCTGAAGCACTTTGTTTTGGACAATGCTTATCTTGGTAGATATCAGTTAGCTTTTGCATCTCATGTTTACCTTGCTTGTTTATTGGAACATGTGGTGATGTTTTTGTTTGCAAAAACTGAAAAATGTGTGCAAATGACTTTCTTTAGATATCATCTGTTGCACTGATCATGCCATGTATCGTTACAGTATATCTTTTGCTGTATCTTTTAGATGTTGTAATTGTAGTCAATCATATCTGAGAAGCATGCTTTCTACACTCCTTATGCACTCCAGTTGAATTCACTACATATTTTGAGGGGGAGTTGCGTTTCAGGGGGAGTCTATGTCTCTTTTGAGTGCTTAATGAGTTCACTTGTCAACAAGGGGGAGAAAATTGGGGATCGGAGTTTAAGGGGGAGTTTTTGTCTCGCTTGTTCTTACTCTGTTGATATCCTTGTTGTTCTGAAATCGCACTCATTTTGAGCTTTTACGTTTTGGTTAACCATAATGACCACTTCTTGCTTTTGTTTGGCTTTCGGTCATTAGGGTTAAACTTTTACCTTATTTTTTTCTTCTTCTTTGTTTTCTTGTGTTTTGTTTTCGTGTTTCCACATTTGTTCGCAGGTGCTGAAGAGCTGAAGAAGAGGAGTGTTGACAATGCACTCATCAAGGGGGAGATTGAGGAGCCATGCTGAATAGCATGGGCCTCATGGCTCCAGAAGTGATGAGTCATTGTCAACGATAGTCAAAGAGGACAGAAAAAGAAGAGATTTGCTGTTTCATGGGCCGCGTGTGACTCAGGTACACGGGCAGCGAGCGACTGTTGGGCAGAGGAGGCTGCGAAGTCGGGCTGGCCCAATCCGGGTGCATGGGCTAGAAGCAGTAGAAGACCCACTGGGCTGTTGACCAGGATTGACTCAGGTACACGGGCGGTGAGTGATTGCCGGGCTGAGAGAGCTGCGGAATCGGGCCGGCCCAATCCGGGTACCTGGTGCAAAGTCGGTGGAGGCTTTGTCAGTTTCGGCGCAAAACTGACAACCATCGATCTTGTATCCGACTGTTCAGAAGAGATGCTGTAGTCGCTACGAAAGCTTAGCTTCCGGATAAGTCATCTGTAACTCTAGGCCCACAGTTAGTCAGTCGTGTCTGTAAAAATACCTAAGGGCAGTAGAGTCTTTTCCTTTATTCTTGCGTCTGTAAAAACCCTAAGGGGCTGGTAGAATATTCCTAGTGTTGGGCAGCCTATAAATAGGGCCCCAATCCCTAGGGTTTGGACTACCCTTCTAGAAATCACTTTTTCAATCATCCCTTGGGTCATTTTGTTCCTGCGTGCTTTTTCTCTCTCCCTGTGTGCGCCGCTAGGCAACCTCCTATTCTTCCTGAGATTCATTTGGCTCTTTACTGTTTGGAATCTTTTATTCCTATTGATTCTCATGCGCAGCACTTCATTTAAGGTTCTGTTGGTTCGGTTTGCACACAACTAATTTATTCCTAAGCAGAAGCTTCTCTGTGGCTTCTGTTTGTTCTTCACAAGAGTACTAGTTCTTGTGGCTGGTAGCAAGTAGTACTACTTTCCTGTAGCTACAGTATGCTAGTACTTTAGCCTTGCTTTTCCTGTGTTGCTTTTTGATCGAGTTGGCAGGGTCAAAGTCCCTTTTCTTGTGTGAAGTCCAACTCTGTGTAGCAGACTTCGAATCTGCAAGCTTCGAATCTGCAGGCTTCGAATCAGCAGACTTCGAATCAGCAGACTTCGAATCTGCAAGCTTCGAATCTGCAAACTTCGAATCTGCAAGCTTCGAATCTGCAGACTTTGAATCAGCAGACTTCGAATCTACAAGCTTCGAATCAGCAGACTTCGAATCTGCAAGCTTCGAATCTGCATACTTCGAATCTGCAGGCTTCGAATCTGCATACTTCGAATCTGCATACTTCGAATCTGCAACCTTCGAATCTGCAACCTTCGAATCTGCAACCTTCGAATCCACAGACTTCGAATCAGCAGACTTTAAAATCAGCAACCTTCGAATCAGCAACCTCCGAATCTGCAACCTTCGAATCTGCAACCTCTGAATCAGCAGACTTCAAATCTGCAGACTTAGTCAATCTGTTCTCGCTTTGCTGTTTAGTTTTTTTTGCGTTGGGTTTTGGGAGCAGGCCATTGATTCGAAAGAATTTTTTAGGCGCCCATTCACCCCCCTCTGGTCGCTACTTTCTGTCCTACATCAACACAAACCGATGCCCTTTTGAAGAGGAAGGATAAATTATGCCGATGAAGTCCAAGGCCCAACCTCAGAACAACCATGGTTTAATAATAGGATTAAGTAAAGATGCAGGAGAAAGCTAAATATTAACAAACCTTTGACATGCTTCACATCCTCTACAATACTTAAAACAATCCTCAGTCATGGTCGGCCAATAAAAACCCGCTCTTTTGAGCATGCAACTTATTTTCTGGTCTGACTAATGAGTACCACAAAGACCTTCATGTACTTCACCCACAACAAGTCTAGAATGATCGCCATTCAAACATCTCAAAAGTACTCCATCAACAGTTCGGCGATACAACTCATCGTCGAGTAATACAAATTTAAACGCTTGTCGTCGAACCTTCTGATCAATCCGCTTGATAGGATCTCTTAAATACTGAATGATTGGAGTTCTCCAATCATCTTCATGATTACCTGAAGTACTTGCCAAATCCTTCCTTGAATTGGCGTTCAAATTACAAACTTAAACCTGCCTCCCATGTCATAAAACCTCCTGACATGGGGCGGTCGGACCGGCCATGGAGGGTCGGTCAGACCGGCCATTGTCGGACGGCTGGCACAAGGTGTTCATACCAGCCTGACATGGTCGGTTAGACTGACCAGACACCTGCAGTCGGACCAGCCATGTCAAGTCAGTCAGACCGATGTGCTCTGACTTGTGTGGTAGAATAAAGTCAAGCATCGGTTTTTCTTGTGCGAAAAAATTACATCTTTTAATCTAGTAACCAGATGCTTGCTGAGCCAAATCATTTGCTACTGAGTTGGCTTCTCTAGACACATGTGAAATCTCAAAATCATCAAAAGTAGAAATTATGTCTAGACATTTATACAAGTAGCTATTTAGTAAACCATTAAAACATTGGGCATCTTTAGCTACTTGTTGAACTACTAATAGCGAATCACCATATGCATGAACAAATTTAATACCCATGGAGCTTAACAATTCAAGTCCTAGAAACAAAGCTTCATATTCGGCTTGATTATTAGTACAAGGAAATTCTAACCAGGCCGAGGTCTCGAAACTCATACCACTAGGTGATATGAGCACAACTCCAACACCTTGGCCATTCTTGCAAGCCGAACCATCAAATTAAAGTTTCCATGGTACTACTTTAATAAAAGCAGCATCACTACTCCAATTTACATCTACATGGTGATCAACTATAAAATTTGCAAAGACTTGGCCTTTCATGACTTTCAAGGGTTCATAAGCCAAATCGTACTCAATCAAAGCATAAGCCCACTTTCTGATTCTCCCACTTAGAATCGGCTTTTGCAACATGTATTTTATAACATCATTTTGACGAGTAACAATACATGTGCCAGATAGAAGATAGCAACGAAGTTTGGTACATGCATAATAAAGTGACAAACACAAACGCTCTAAAACACGTACCTCATCTCAGCATCCAATAGGCGACAACTCAAGAACGTGATGATGTACTCCTTTCCCTCCACTTCCTGAGTTAGCACAACTCCTATCACGCTATCTTCTACAACAACGTATAGTCGAAACAGAATCCTGACTTTTGGTGCCCTTACCACAGGCGGTGAGGACAAGAACTCTTTGATTTTCTCAAACGTGCGTTGTTTACTTGCCCCCAAAGTGAATTCGGCTTCGTTCTTTAGCCGAAATATGGGGACAAAAGCATCAATCTTGCCAGATAGGTTAGATATAAAGTGGCGCAAATAATTTACCTTGCCTAGCAACTTCTGCACATCTTTCTTGCATGTCGGCGCTTCAAAGTTATTAATCTTCTCAAGCCTCTTAGGATCAATCTCAATACCTCTTTCATGAATCATGAATCCTAAGAACTTGCCCGTTGACACGCCAAAAGCACACTTGAGTGGATTCATATTTAAGCCATACTGATGTATCCTATCAAAAGCAACTCTCAAATCGGCTAAATGGTTTCCCATAGCATCTGATTTGACTACAACATCATTTATGTAGACCTATAGCATAACTACTAGAAAGTCATGAAAGATCAAGTTCATAGCACATTGATATGTAGCGCCAGCATTCTTTACACCAAAACTCATAACCACCCACTCAAACAAGCCGACAAAACCCAGACATCGAAAAGTTGTCTTGTAGACATCCTCTTCGGCCATAAAGATTTGATTATAACCAGCGTTGCCATAAAGAAAACATAGTACCTTATGTCTTGAAGCATCATTGATCAACATGTCGCCTATCAGCATGTGGTACTCATCCTTCCGAGTGGCCTTATTTGAATCCCTAAAATCAATGCACACGCGAATCTTGCCACTCCCTATCTTCTCTACACGCACAATGTAAGCAACACATTCAGTGTACCTGCATGGCCTAATAAACTCAGCCTTGAGTAATCATTCTATCTCCTCTTTAACTCGGTCATATACGCCTGAATTAAAGTGACGAGGGGGTTGTTTATAATGCCTAAACCCAGATTTGATCAGCTGCCGATACTCCACGAGCTCACGGCTTAGTCTGGGCATCTCATTGTACTCCCATGTGAAACAATCGACATACGACTGAAGCAACTTTATTACTTCAGCCTTTTCATCAGCCTACAAACTTTGATTTACAAATGTCACCCTTGGAATACTACCATCGCCTATATCGACCTCTTCTAGAGGGTCGGCCGATGCAAAACCTTGACGTAACTTTTCTACTTCGCTAAAATCTTCAATGGCTTCAGCAATACAATATTTAGAAGACTGATATTGCTTTACACGAGATTTTAGCCAATCAAGATTACTCTTACTAGACATGACTAGTAATTTAGAGATAGTCATGCTACACCAGCCGACTTTACACACAATAGAACATAACAACCCTCAGACACGCTAAAAAAGTTGTAATCCGAGAAATCTCTACTTGACAAACATTCTACTTTATTGTGGACGGCATCAATAGACACATCGGCCAAAGCAACGTGGGCCGAAGTGTCAGCTGGTACGACCTATACATCATCGTCGTCCCACTGAATCAAGCACTAGTGCAAAGTAGACGGAATGCAACAATTGGCATGAATCCAATCACGCCCAAGTAATACACTGTAGTTACCTTGCACATCAACGACGAAGAACATCATCGGCAACATATTGTTGCCCACCGTCAGCTCCAAAGAAAGCATGCCCTTAGCCTCAGAGCTCTCGTCGTTGAGCGTCAAGTTGGTCCTAATTAAGTCATCTTCATTCTTACCAAGATTCTTTAGTAGAGAGGACGACATCCAGTTGACGATGGCACCTCCATCTACAAGCATCCTCAAGATCATCTTACTGTCGATGTGTCCCTTAACATATAGAGGCTTCAAGTGACGAGAAACATCTTCGGGATTCTCAAAAATGGTATCTCGTGGGCCGAGGATCAACTGAGCAACCTCGGCCTCGTCCTTGGAAGAGAAAACTCAGCTGGTAACATGACGATGTGTATGTCCATCGCTTGAGGAGAGGGCCCCTCGGAGATCGGTGTGTAGTCGTCTTCCATCATGTCATCCACGTCGTCGCTTGGAGTAGGAGTCGGGTTGTTTACGACAACTGGCTTCGGCTTCCAAACCTACTCCGTTGTTGGTCAGGATGGATCTCCTTGAAAACGATGTATTGCTCGTCCTCGGCCTTCTTCTCATGCATCTCCTAGGCTCGAAGGCGTTGTAGCTGCCTCTTCTAGGACTTAGTCATACCTAGAGGTTCCCACGAAGGCTACGACTTAGTGTCGGGCACCACAAACTTGCTTCTAGAATTTTTGACTGAGCAGGAATTTCTCGGATCGGCCTCGGTATTTTTGCGCTTGGCTAATTTCTGCTCTTGTATACCATTGGTTGGACCGGCTTTACTCGGCTAGTCTGACGGGGTTGTGTTGGTCGGACCGGCCATAGGGAGTCGGTCGGACCAACTAGTGCCAGATGCCTGAAAAGATCTGGTCGGACCGGCCATAGTAGGCCAGTCAGACCGTAGTGGTGAAGTCGGTTTGACCGGCCCTAAGGCTGTGGTCCGACCGGTGGTTTCCTCGAGTGATCTTTGCGGTTCTTCTTTGCCTTGATCCGTGGAGGTACCCTTAGGGATTGGGATGTCCTGGGACCTCACCATGATGATGATGGCCTCTAATTCCACCTCTGGACGTCCTCGTGGTGCGACGGATAGTCTGCCGAAGACATCACTTTTGGCGCACTCATCCGATCCTACATGTTATAAAATCCGGAGGGCACAAATAGAGCAACATAATATGGGGTATGGTATCCGGGAGGCGGAAAGTAACACGGCGGCCACTGTGCCATGGACCAATGATATGGTGGTGGAAGCGGTGGCTCCAATGGTTTCGCCCATCATGGGCCGAACCCACTCTTCCGATAGTGTTTACGGGGAAAGGGTCCCGTCGAGATTGATAGTGTTCACGGGGAAAGGGTCAAGGTTGAGCGTCATCTTGGGATTTGTATCCAACTTCAACCATCCTTCTTCTATGGCCGATTGAACCTGCCGATGAAAAACATTGCAATCGTTAGTATAATGGGAATGAGAATCATGCCACTTACAATAAGCCCGCTTCTTCAAGTCATCGGAGTCGGAATGATGTGACCTTTCGGTAACCTGATAAGTTTGTTCTTCAACAAAAAGTCAAATATTCTATCACACTTGGTCACATCAAAAGAATACTTCACCTCGCTGGGCTAACTCTTAGTAGGAGACGGTCGTAACTCAGTGCAAGTGATGGGCTTGGCCTTACTAGACCAAGTCCACTCCGCAGTGTACATGTCGGCCGAGTCATCCTCGCTCTCCGATAATTCCTCATCGGAGTGTTCCATGACGTGCACCTTGGCCTTAGGCTTGTTAAATGTCTTGGTGAATTTTCTACTTTTGGCTCGGATTTCCTGAACCAGAGCCTTATGTAGCACTTTACTAACATCGAAGAAATTCTGGCCATCAAGTTTCTCCTTAAGTTCGGAGTGAAGACCGTTAAAATCTAGGTCGGCCAAGTCTCTATCAGAAATGTTCAAAGTAAAACATTGGTTTCTAGTGTCCCTAAAATGCTTAACGTACTCAGAAACACTCTCATTAGTCTTCTGTCTAACCGATGTCAAGTGCAAAAGCCTAATCTCGGTCTCCGTAGTATAAAAATAGTCATGGAACTTCTTCTCCAACTAGGCCCAAGTCTGAACAGAGTTTGGCGGTAACGCCAAAAACCAAGTGAAAGCGGTGCCGAAAAGCGATAGGGAAAACAATCTAAGCTTTAAAGCATCCGACCCACTAGCTTTGCCACACTGTGCTATGAACTGACCTATGTGCTCTAGGGTGGTTTTACTACCTTCACCGTAAAATTTTGTAAACTCGGGCACCCTAAAACCCCATGGGTACGGGATGGTATCGAAGTAATCAAGGTATGACTTTTGATAAACCCTACCCCATTCTCTAGGTGTCCAACCCACGACCTCTCTAAATAGTGCACGAATCCGCTCGTCAAGGTCATCTAGGCTTCCTGCCTGCACGCATCTCTCGTGTGGGGGCGTGACACGCAGTGGTATATCATGGTGTCAGCCATGTAGTTCCTCCTCTCGTTGTGGCTCGCGATACGAGATGTGATCGGGCCTATGCGGGTGTGCGGGAGTGGGAGGTGCGGACAACACGGGGAGAGGTAGCGCAGGCACAAGTAGTGGTGGCGGCGCATAATATGTGGTAGGAGCGGTCTGACCGGCTTGGTGGCCTATCTGACCGACCGTTGTCGTCTGAGTAATCTAGCACATGTCGGTCTGACCAGCCCAAGGGCCGATCTGACCGATAGGGTCATGTAGGACCTCGGCCATGGATGGCGTGGATGAGGATGTGACAACTTTTCCAATACTCCCATCGGTTCTACTGTATACACGATGAACATGGGGTACACTAGCTATTGGAGTGGGGAAAATGGCCTCGGAAAATCCCAATCTCCTAAACATCGCTTCCATCTTCGTGTCCAATTTTGAGTAAACCATGGCCTCTACGTGGTTTGCAACGGTAGCACTAATGGCCTGATCAACGGTGTTGGCTATCTTTTGCTCGAGGTCCTGGGAGGACATTCGAGGAGATGATGGTGTTACCTTATCTCCGGAAAGATCGGGGATGTCACCATCGCGCTTGATGAAGCCCTCGCGGGTCTTGGTGAAGCGACCAAGAAAAAAGGTGTGTAGCTCCCTCGTCTTGGCCTTGAGTTCTGCCCTATCCTTCTCGGAGAGGTCGTCAATGGTGGGTACGATGATGTTGTCATCGTCAATATCTGAGCTCCCCATCGGATCCATCAGTGTTGAGGGTCCATTGATGTAGAGGTAGTAGGTGTACTTGTCGCCGATGTAGAGGTTCTTGCCATGTCTATCCCCAGTGGAGTCGCCAAAAAGTGTGTTGACAAAAAAGTGTGCCTCCGCACTTAGGTTGGTTCGATGATCCAAAAACATCACGAGATGTTGACGTCGCATTCCGATAATCCTTAAATCATGGTAAGGAGATAACGGAGTCGCCAAGCAATAAAATAATATTAATCTAAAATTATTCAACTAACCGTAGTGTTGGAAAATAACTAAAAAATAATAAAAACCTAATTAAACCGAACCGACCAGAGTAGGGTCAGTTGGACTGAATCCTAACAGGTGGTCAAACCGGCGAGGGGAGTCCGGTCGGACCGAAGGCACATGGCCGATCTGACCGGCAGTGCGAAGCCTTCACCGAAGGGGACCTTAGGTGCATGGGTGCGAAAGGGTATTTTCACCCTTCGGTCGGTCAGACTGAGAGAAGACCTCCGGTCGGACCGTAGATGGCTGAAGGGATCGGGATATACCTCGGCGGGAAGTGGTCTCCGGATGCGAAGTAGCCTCCGGCACGAGGTAGTCTCCGGCGTGAAGGGGTTCGACTTGAAGATGTTCAGGTCAGACCGACGGTGACACGTCGGTTAGACCTGCTATTGCTGGCAACAGGGATGACAGATCTGGCACACATCAGTCAGACCGACTAGGCAACGTTGGTCTGACCGACAATGCTAGATCAGAATGCCTAAGTGCTCCAGCGATCGTCTTGTCGTGGATAGCTTGCCACCAAAGTTTTTGGCGAAGAAGATAAGGTGGAAACACTGCAATAACACCAAAAAACCAGCGGTAATTCAGCCAAGAGACCGAATTACCGATAAAAACCGATAAAATGATAGAAATCCATTACGTGGATGAAACGGACGATTCTCGAGTGAACCGACAAGGACTTACCGTGATTACGACGTGGTGGACGGATGGTTCACAATGCAAACCAGCAAAGATGTACGTGCTAAGCTAAAACTAAGGCAAAGAAAGTAAATGCGATTCAAGGTAGATAATAGATTGGATCTATTAGGGTTTTGGGGGTGTCTCCTTGAATCGGCCTTGCCACTATTTATAGAGGTGGGTCATGAGTTCCTAGGCTCTTCTCTGAGTTGGATACGGGTTCCAAGTCATCAATAATTAATTATAGATAAAATAGATCCAGAATCAGCTAATCTGAATCGGATACAGGGTTGGCCGGTCTGACCAGACCTATGGTGGGTCTGACCAAAGTGGTGCCGGTCAGACTGGCGGTACATGGCTGGTCAAACCGGCATGTGCTAGGAATTTGGCATATTTTCGGCTAAGTTACCAAAATTTTATATTTTGACAACTTCAACCATTAATTCCATTTTTCGCTATCAACATCGGCCTCGCGTTGTCGGTCGAACTGCAGTGCGCCGGCGCGTCAAGTGGAGGCACGAAACGAGCCGGTCAGACCGAGGGGTTGCCTCCGGTCAGACCGACTGCCCTTGGAAGATGGGTTCTAGGGTCCCGTCGATCGTCTTTCTATGGATGGCTTGCAGCAAGATTTCTTGGCAAAGATGGGAGAGATGAAACACTACAAAAAAACACCAAGAAACCAATGGTAATTCGGCCAAGAGACCGAATCACCGGTAAAAACCAATAAAACAATAGAAATCTGTTACGTGGATGAAATCGATGATTCATGAGTGAATCGACAAGGAGTTACCATGATTATGACGCGACAGAAGGAGAGCTTTAGTGCAAACTCATGAAGATGGACGTTAAAGCTAATCCTAGGGCAAGTAGATTGAAATAAAAGTGTGATTCAAAACTAGGGTTTTGAGTTGATCTGTGGAGATAGCCTTGAATCGGCCTTGCCCCTATATTTATAGGGGTTGGTCTTGGTGTTTCTTGGACTCTAATTCGACTAGGAGTCGGCCGAAATTGGTTATGATTGGATTAGAGATAAAAACAACCCGAAAACATATTTTTTCCCTTTGGACTCGGGTTGGGCCGGTCTGATTGGGCCTACATGGACGGTCAGACCGACCTGTGCTAGGAAACAACATATTTTAGGCCCAAATTATTAAAATTGACTTTTTGACAATTTCGACCATTAATGCCATTTTTTGCTATCGACAGGGCAGTCAACGATAAAATGACCTGGATCACCACAATCATTGGAGCCAAGTTTTGTGCCATGTCGTTTGAACATCCTCTTATAATAGACACGACGAAACCCACTATTGAACAAACACAAGTCATCATCTCCTAAAAGTTCCAACTGGTCCTCAGTGGTAGACATCAAAGAGGACAAAGCACAACTCACAAAATTAGAATCAGCAGAAGGTGTCGCAAGGGCCAGGGTTTTTGAGCTAGAACCAGTGAGATTTGATCTCAACTGGATATCAACCTCTAAGGCCTTGAGCTTACCGAAAAGCTCTACGACAGTCAAGGTATCATAGGAAGCACTCTCAACAATAGAAGATACTTTGATCTTCCAGATCTTAGGGTCTAAGGTATGAAGAACCTTGAGAGCCTATTCATGATCTGAGAACAGCTGATCTCGATCAGCCTTGTTGGCCCAAAGCTTGTTAATGATCGACTAAAAGCGACCAAACAAAGCTTCAACAGTCTCACCTAGCTTTTGTGAGAAATTTTCATATTCTCGCTAGTAGGTCTCATAAAGAATAGCATTGACCTAAACTATCCCCTGATAGTGTGTCTGGAGGGTAGCCCGGATCTCTCGAGCAGTGTCGAGATGGCTAACACGATCAAACTCGCTAGGACCTAAACCAGAAAACAAAATGTTCACTATCTTATTGTTCAGGTCATGCTGAGCGACTATCTCAAGAGTAGTATGCTCAGCAGCCGAAAGTACAGTGAACATGGCATGAACACACATGTCCCATATCCCTGAGCTCTAGCTCAATAGATAGGCTCGCATGTGAGTCTTCCAATAGTTATAGCCAAAAACCTCAAGAGACGGGACCTTTCTAGCAGAAGTCATGATCGTTACTTTGGGTTAAAACCGGTTAAGGTATGGAAAAACCCTAACCTTGGTATGATACCACTTGTAGGACCGAGGGTAGCGACTAGAGGGGGGTGAATGGGCACCTAAAAAATTCTTTTGAATTAATAGCCTTCTCTCATCACCCAACGCACACCTCAAGAGATAACCAAAATCTTTGACCAAAAACACAGGTAAAAATGGCGCTATCACTCTCATATCAAATATGTTGTGATGTGACAGTCTGAGAGATCATAAGCACTAAAAGTAATCTTGCCTAAAAATGATCGGTGTCTTAATCGAAAATACACCACCAAAGTGCTTAAAGGCAGGTTAACAAATCATTTAGCTCACAGGAATTTCAGACAACTCAAGTATAACAATCAACAATTCACATGTTGTTGATCAGATAAAATAAATGCAGATGACTAATAGCACTCACAGATGATTCAAAATGCACTAAGGAAACAGATATATCAATAACTAATCATAGTGAAATATGAAAATAAAATACTGAGCAAGTGAATAAATCACAGAATAATCAAAAATAAAAATGCATTTGCACAAGGATCAAAAATGCATTTGCACAAGGATCAAGATAAGACTATTGCACTTGTGAATGTGTCCTGTTCATTGTTCGCTCCTACAGAATCCTTGCGCGCTAGCTGGGAGCCCGCCGCCTAGCGACAACAGCAAGCAGCCGCCGCTCTAGGCACTGCTATTAGAACCACAACGCCACACCTTGGAAGCACCACCGAAACTCCAGGAAGAAAACCAGATCCGTGGTGGTTTTTTCCAGGGAAGAAAAAACCGGATGAGAGCTCCAGATGTGACCGCCACGAGTGTCACGCCCTCACGGCCGATCGGTAAAAAACCAGAGGAAACCTCGATTGCTCTGCCCCGCACGTGCCTTTCTGTCCAGCCGCAAGATCTAGTTCAGAGGAAACTAGTCATGCTTGTTGTACTAGCGTTTCGACGAAGGTATTGTTGCAACAGAAAAAGCTAGCACCGAATGAATAGTGTAGGGGAAAGCTTGAGGAAGAAGAAGCTGGAAAAGAAAGTGAACTCAGATTTTTCAATTGAGTGAGTTGGTGGAAACCCTAGGAATACACGGTTTTTTATAGGCAGTTCAAAAAACTAGAAAAGACCAAATTAGCCTTAAGGTAAAATACACACAGACGTAAAACTAAAACTACGGGCCCAACAGGCAAAATAGTAAAATCCTATCTACAAATAGCTTGTCTTGACGCGGAGCTTTCGTAGCAGCTACGGCTTCACTTCAGGACTGTTGTATCTCTGATGGGCATTCTAGATTGGGGTGTCGGTTTTGCATCGAAACCAACAAAGTATCTATTGTCTTCATACCGGGTACCCCAATTGGGCCAGCCCGATTCCTCGGCTCACTCAACCCGGCAATCGCTCACCGCACGTTTACTTGAGTCAAACCCGGTCAAATAGACCAGCGAATCCCCCACGTTCTTGGACCATGTACCCAGATTGGGTCGGCTCGACTTCGTGGCCCCTCTGCCCGGTAGTCACTCATCGCCCATGTACCTGAGTCACACGAGGCTGTTGATAGCAAAAAATGGCATCAATGGTTAAGATTGTCAAAATATCAATTTTGGTAATTTGGGCCGAAAATACACATATATCGGGTTAAGCCGAAGCCCTATAGGGCCGAAGGACCATTGGGCTATGGGCTCCGAAAGCTTTCAGCCAGCCCACGGCCTTCGGCCAGGAAGCCTTCGGAGGCCCACGCCACCGAAGCTTCGGACAGAGGAGCAGGCTTCGACGGGCCTGGCCGAAGGCCCACTTCAGCAGAGATAGAGTTGGGCACGATTCTGGCTAAGTTTTTATCTCTATTCAGCCGAATCATAGCAGATTAGATCAGAGGTCTAGCCCCTATAAATATAGAGGCGAAGCCATTTCAGAGCCACCCCAACACAAATCAAACACAAAGCCCTAGCTTTGAATCGCATTTATTTATCTTTACTTTTTTGTACTCTTCGTGGGTTTGCCTGGAAGCCCTCCGACGACCACTTTGGAACAGTGGTAATCCTTGTTACTTCGCTTGTGAAGTATCTATTAATCTATGTAATAGATTGCTATCACGTTGTTACTTCGCCTATGAAGTATCCGCTAATCTGCGTAATAGATTGCTACCTTCACTATTAGTGCAACACTTAGTAGAATTCGGTCATCAGGCCGAATTACTACTTCGAACCCACTCTGTTGTAGGTTTCCACATTCGGATCTACTTTGTCGGAAGTGTTCGGAGCTGAGAGACCGGTTTCGGAGGTTTCCAGAACACCCTTCAGCGGGACGGATTGCTTCGACCGCACGCTTTGCCAATAGACTTCGTCACGACAGGCTTCGCCACACTCGTACTCCGCTCCAGACGAAGTCACGCTTGCACGTTGCTCTCGAGTCAGTACTTTGTATCTTACTGTATCGAAGACTTCACACCGAATCTCGCTGTTTAGAGGTGATTGTCGCATCCAGATCCGTTCGGAGTTCATCTTCGATCGGATCAGTCTGAACGCCGAAGGTACCCTTCGACGGGACACTTCATATCAGACGACGAAGGTACACTTCGGCGACCCCCTCCGAAGTAGACAGGCTCCGGCCAGTTTGCTGATTTATTGTGTTTAATATATTTCTTTCGGCTAATTGGATTATTTTGTGTGATCTAATTGCCTGGCGACTCCACCCCCCTTACCACGGCTAAGGGTAGTTGGAACGTGACGTCGGTGTTGTGTTACGCTTAGGTTTGTCCCTAAGTATCCGCACACTTTTAGATTGTCGAACTGACCCAAGTGCGGGAGCACATTTTCGTGTCAATACACTTTTTGGCAACTCCACTAGGGACAGCTACGCCAACATGACGGGTACGTCTACGTTGGCCACCGGTACATCTACAACGACTACTACGTCTACACCGCCGATGGACACCATAGGAGGCGTAGATATCAACAACCGCAACATCTTAACACCTACTCTTGAAGATATTCCCGCAGAAGACCGAGTAGAGATCGAGGCAAAGTTGAAGGCGCTCCAAGACATGATGCTTGGGGGCTACGTCAAGATGCGCGCAGGCTTCATCAAGCGCGACATCATCGCCCCCGACCTTGCTCGGATCTAGGTAACGCTCGCATCGCCTCGATTATCTTCTTTAGAGATTGAGCAAAAAATAGTTGCATCAGTATATCAGGCCGTTAGCGCTTCACTAGTCAACCGTTTAGATTCGGCAGTTAGCTCCCAAGTAAAGGCGACTCTTAGAAGGTTTGGATTTACTGAGGCTGTACCACCAGTCCCTATTGCTAGTGTGCCCCCGGTAAATCATGTGAGAAACCAAGGGTTGGTTTCGGAGTCTGTGATGAGTGATTGACAGATATTTTCCTCTGATTCAAAGGGGTCCCTCCGAAGGGGTTCGGAGGTTGTTTCACCGAAAGGTTCGGTAGGTCTGTTTTGCTGCGACTGTTGCAGCGTAGTGTGCCTGTCGGAGGGGTCCGATAGCACACAATGACTGGGTCGTACCGAAGGTCTCGGTACTTTGGGCGGTACACTGGAGTGTGTATCGAAGGTTGTTTACCCAGAGAGGTCTCCGGGGTACTGGATACACTTGGCTGCTTGTCTATGGTGCGCAGGTGACTTCGGAGACGACGGACGGTTCGCATCAAGTGAACTTGGGTAAAGCAGGAGGCTTGATGCCAAGCGAGCAAGGAGCTCGGTCACGAAGGTTGCGAAGGGGTCTAGGTCGGATCTTGGGTCGAGGTGCGCCAGGAGAAGGCAGTAAGTGCGAAGTGTGGCTCCGACTGAAGGTACTCCGAGACGAAGTCCTCGGAGGCGAGGCACTTCGAAGGGTACTCCGAATGGAGTGACTTCAGAGTATGGTGGAATAAGTCCTCAACATTGAGGCCAAGGTGTTCTAAGTGTGCTTAGGAGGGAGGCACTCGAAGGTATACCCGACGAAGGTCTCAGAAGTCGAGGTGCATCGAAGGCATGGTCCAGGTGAGGTTCGTCGAGGAGTGTGCTCGGGGAGAGACACTGTGACGGAGTGCTCATGGAATGCTTCATGTGAAGGCCTTGGACGAAGGAGGGACTTTGAAGGGTGGTACTCCGAAGGTAGGGCTTCAGAGTGAGGTTGACTTGAGGTACTTCGGCCATGCATGGCTTCGGTACACGGACTGATGGAGTTCGAGCTGGGAGAAGCTGTGAAGCCGTGGTGGTCCACTCCGGAGATGTTGGTGCGAAGGCCCAAGGGCTTTGACGGCTTCGGCTAACAACCGTCACTGTATCGAAGGCTGACTTCAGTGAAGCGAAGGCCGTCAGGCTCAAGGCTTCTCACCGAAGCTACCGCACCCCTCGCGTGCGAAAGAGGGCTTCAGAAGGGTCCAAAACTGCAAAGGCTGACCGCGTCTGCTCTGCTAAAGCTGGTGCTATCTCCTCTGCGAAGCTGACAAAAGAAGCCTCCAAAATAGTGTAAACCCTAGGGGTAAAGTAGTCTATTCATAGGGCTAAATAGTGCCTATAAATAGTGGAGGCTAGCTAGGTCACATCAACACTTTGAGCAGCCATTTTTGAGCTCCTGTGCTAGCCGCCACACTTTGTATTCAGATCTATGAGTTCATTTTTGTGTTCCCAGTTCAAGTAATGAAACTTTGATTCTGTTTTTCATTTGTGCTTGAACTTGTATTCTGTGTTGCACTGCAAGTCTTGATTCCTATGTACACCATCTTCTTCCTGAGTGAGTTTATGTTTTGAATCTCTTCTGGAGAGGTGTGTGAGAGGTCTATCTGGGTGAAGTGTGATTCTCAGTGTGTGTTCGCTCTGTGTAAACCGGAGGCTAGACCTCACTGATTACTAGTGAAGCATTGTTTTTGGCTTAACTCGAAGCCCGTTTTCTTCCCTTGTCGAAGTCCTCGGCGAAGTGTGTTCAGTGTGCGTTTAGACCTCCGAAGTGTGAAGCCTAGTACCAGTTGCTAGCGCTGAGTGTTTGGTCGAAGTCCTCACAGGGAAGTCTGCTCTTGCAAAGGGTGAAGTGCGAAGCCTGCTTGAAGGCACCTAGTGTGCGGAGCCTGCACTGACTTAGCAGAGCTAAATCTTCGGGGCTGTGGGTGGAGCGAAGTCTTCTTGGCTTCGAACTTTTGCCCCTTGCGAAGCCTGATTTCGGAGCTGTGAAATACCTCCGAACCAGAACTTTGAAGGGTGTGTTCGAAGCCTGTTCCGCAGAAGACAAAACTAAAACAGAAGGCTATTTTTTACTCTGAAATTTTAAAAAGCTCCCATTCACTCCCCCTCTGGTCGTCGTTTCCGGTCCAACATCATGTGTACAACAAAACTAACGGTAGCACTAGCAAGACCGTTACATCTCCAGCCCCATCACCCATGGCCGAGACTAGTCATTATGCTTACGGCCCAACTAACACTACGTACCACGCACCACCACCACCTGCATCGGTACCAGCCCTGCCCACGCCACATGCAAAGGCACCTAGGCCCGAGCACGTCGTACAGCTAGCGCGTAGGGAAGAGGCCCATTGCCGGCACGCCGACATCCCACCGTGTGTCGCGCCCCCACACGAGAGACATGCCCAGGCGGCAGACCAAGATGACTTAGAGGAGCGAATCCGCGCATTATTTAGGGAATGCGCCGGCTTCGTGCCTAAGGGTCGGTTTATGGTTTCCCGTAAGCCATATCCTGATCATTTCGATACGGTACCCTACCCCCGCGGCTATAGAATCCCAGAATTCACTAAGTTTGACGGCGAGGGTAGAAAAACCACACCAGAATTCACTAAGCTAGCAGGACAGACGCTCTAAAAATTAGACTATTTTCTCTCTCGCTATCTGGCACCACTTTCACTTGGTTTTCGGCGCTCCCACCGAACTCCGTTCAGATGTGGGATGATTTGGAAAGAAAATTCCATGATTACTTTTACACAGGTGATACAGAACTTAGGCTTTCACACTTGACATCAGGTAGGTAGAAATCTAGCGAGAGCATCTTCGAGTACATCAAGAATTTTAGGGATACTAGAAACCGATGTTTCAACCTTAGTATTACAGAAAGGGATTTGGCGGAACTAGCTTTTAATGGGTTACGTTTCGGGATTAAAGAAAGATTAGACAGCCAGAACTTTTTAGAGGTTAGCCAAGTCCTGCAGTAGGCTCTAGTCCAGGAAGGCCGAGCCAAAGATAAAAAGTTTATTAAAACTTTTAACAAGCCTAGGGCTGAAATCTACATTATGGAACGCTCTGACGGGGAGGAATCAAAAGAGGAGGATTCGGCCGACATGTACATGGCCGAATGGGTTCGGAACGCTAAGAGTAAACCCATCACTTGTTCCGAATTATGGCTGTCTGCCATGAAGAATCGGCCTAGTGAGGTCAAGTACTCATTCGATATAACTAAGTGTGATAAAATATTTGATTTTCTCTTAATGAACCATCTTCTTAGGTTGCCTAAAGGTCAAGTCATTCCCTATACCGATGAGTTGAAGAAACATCCATACTGTAAGTGGCATGATCCACATTCACATAATACTAACGACTGCAATGTTTTTACGGCAGGTTCAATCGTCCATAGAAGAAGGACGATTGAAAATAGACCACAATCCAAAGATGAAGCTGGACAAAGATCCTTTTCCTGTCAACGCCGTCGACCTCGGCGAGAAGAAGGTATTGATTCGGCCAGAACAGGCCGAGTCGACTAAAGGGAAGGATGTAATTGTTGGAGAGTCGCGCACACGCACACTCATACCAAAGAACCCTGAGGTGGGAGTGTGGAAACAGAACATTAACATCCCTTCGGCTAAGGCTCACAAGAGGCCGAAGGTAACATACAAGATGTTGTTGAACAAGCATCAAAGAAAGGCCAAGGAAGCAGGTCCCCACGCTAAAAAACTAAGTCAGTCGAAGAGCCCAAGGCGTTCGGAGGGGGGCTTCGGACCACAGTGGCCGAGCCCTCCTCGTGATGGTTTCGGACCACAATGGCCGGACCCTCCGCACGGGGACTTCAGGCCATAGTGTCCTGATACTCCGTATGGTGGCTTCGGACCTCAATGGCTGAACCCCTTGTACGGTAGCTTCGGACCCCATTGGCCAGACCCCATGCGGAGTGAATTCCGCCCCCGATGGCCGAACCACGCACCACTCTAGACGAACCCTCCGACAGGAGGCTTCGGCTCACACTGGCCGAACGTACCTTCGGCCTAGCAGGACCCCTCACTGATATGGTCCAAGACACCATTGACTCTACCGAACCCCCCTCCGGGTAACGGGTTCGGCTCACAGTGGGCGAGGCCACTGGAGCCACCGATGCCTCCGTCGTACAACTGGGAGGGAACTCCATGGGCTCCGTACGTATCACAGCCAGAGTACACTCCGCAACTTAACGCTATGCCTTGTTTTACTTCGGAGTATTATGAATGGCAGGGACAAGCAAACACAGCGGAGGGAGGCATCATCCATAGGCTGTCCATAGTACCTCCGAATTGGATCGTGCAGGGCGAAGTTTAAGAGGACAAGCGTGAGGAGGCCGAAGACGGGAAGTCTGAAGATATCACAGCCAGAGTAGGGTCTCAGAAAGTCCCAATCCCGAAGGTCGTATCGCCGAAATCTGATGGAGGTAAGCCCCTTGCTTCTGCCGGAGCCCGCGCCGAAGCCTGGTTCGATCGGCCGAACAAGGCCGGTCCGATTGCCGGGGTCCACAGCGAAGGCCCCTCCGAATACAAAGTGCAAGAGGCCGAAGGGGGCAGTACCACTTCGGCTAGAGTTGATGGGAACCAGGCAGTAGCACCTGGCACCAAGCCACAACCATCTTGGGCACCTCCAGGCATGTCCAAATGACAAAAGAGACGTCTACAACGACTACGGGCACAGGAGATGTGCGAGAAGAAAGCCGAGAACGAGCGCGACGCTATTTTTGAGGAAATCCACCCTCGACCAACTACAAGACAGGTATGGAGGATGAAGCCGGTTGAGATGATCAACCTGGCTCCTAGCCCGAGCGATGACGACGACTACTTGCCTGTCTCTGAGGGGCCTGCACCCCAGGCGATGGACATCAACGTTGTCACACTGCCCGCCGAGTTTGCCCTACCGCAGGACAAGGCCGAGGTCGCTCAGTTGAACCTCGGCCTGCGCAATGCTATTTTTGAGAAGCCCGAGGACTTGGCTCGCCATTTGAAGCCTCTCTACGTCAGAGGTCACATTTACATAAAGCCGATTTCCCAGATGCTTGTCGACGGTGGCGCCACTGTTAACCTAATGCCTTACTCGCTGTTGAAGAAACTTGGTAGGGACGAGGACGATCTAAAGAAGACCAACTTGATGCTCAACGGCTTCAACGGTGAGAGTTCCGAGTCCAAGGGCGTGCTCTCCATGGAGTTGACAGTGGGCAACAAGACATTACCGACAGCATTCTTCGTCGTCGATGTACAACGTAACTACAGCGTACTGCTTGGGCACGACTGGATTCACGCGAATTACAACATTCCTTCTACTCTGCACTAGTGCCTAATTTAGTGGGACAGTGATGAAGTGGAATTCATTCCCGCAGATACTTCAGCCCAAGTGGCATTGGCCGATGTATCAGTTGACGCCGTTCACAACAAGGTAGAGTGTCTGTCAGGTAGAGATCTTTCGGATTACGATTTTTTTATTGTGTCTGGAGGACGTTTTGTACTAGTGTCTGTAAAGCCGGCTGGTGTAGCACGACTGTTTTTGTATTAGTAGTCATGTCTAGCAAGAACAATCTGGATTGGCTAAAGTCTCGTGTGGAGTAGTATCGATCTAATAAAGACGGTATTGCCGAGGCCATCAAAGACTTTAGCGAAGTAGAGAAATTAGGACAAGGTTTTGCGTCGGCCGATCCCTTAGAGGAAGTTCACATAGGTGATGGTGTCATCTCGAGGCCGACTTTTGTAAACCAACATTTATAGCCTGATGAAAAGGCCGAAGTAATAAAGTTGTTTCGGTCGTATATCGATTGTTTTGCATGGGAGTATAGCGAGATGTCGGGACTAAGCCGTGAGCTCGTGGAGCATCGGCTACCTGTCAAGTCTAGATTTAGGCCTTATAAAGAGCCTCCTCATCACTTTAACTCGGCCGTCTATGACCGAGTTAAAGAAGAAGTAGAGCGACTGCTCAAAGCTGGATTTATTAGGCCATGCAGGTACGCAGAATGGGTCACTAACATTGTGCCTGTAGAGAAGAAAGGGAGTGGCAAGATACAAGTGTGTATTGATTTCAGGGATATGAACAAGGCCACTCTGAAGGACGAGTATCTGATGCCGATAGCCGACATGCTAATCAACAATGCTTCAGGACACAAGGTACTAAGCTTTCTTGATGGCAATGCCAGTTATAATCAAATCTTTATGGCCAAAGAGGACGTCTACAAGATAGCCTTTCGATGCCCTGGTTTTGTCGATTTATTTGAGTGGGTCGTTATGACTTTTGGTTTGAAAAATGTTGGCGCCACGTATCAGTGTGCTATGAACTTGATCTTTCATGACTTACTAGGAGTTATGTTAGAAGTTTACAGTGATGATGTCGTAGTCAAATCAGATGCTGTGGGAAACCATTTAGCCGATTTGAAAGTTGCTTTTGGTAGGATGCGACAGTATGGCTTGAAAATGAACCCACTCAAATGTGCCTTTGGCATGTCAGCGGGTAAGTTCTTACGTTTCATGATTCATGAGAGAGGCATAGAGATTGATCCTAAGAGGCTTGAGAAGATTAGAAATGTTACGGCGCCGACATGCAAAAAAGATGTGCAGAAGTTGCTAAGCAAGATGAATTATTTGCGTCACTTTATATCCAACTTGTCTGGCAAGATTGATGCCTTTGTCCCCATACTCTGGCTAAAGAACGAGGCCGAGTTCACTTGGGGGGCAAGCCAGCAAAGTGCCTTTGAGAAAATCAAGGAGTGCTTATCGTCGCCACCCGTGGTAAGAGCAACCAAAGTCAGGATTCCGTTTTGGCTGTACATCACTGCCGAAGATAGCGTGATTGGGGTCGTGCTAACCTTGGAGGTAGAAGGAAAAGAGTACATCATCACATTCTTGAGCCGCCACCTGCTGGACGCCGAGACCAGGTACGCGTTTGTGGAATGTTTGTGCTTATCACTTTACTACGCATGCACCAAATTGCACCATTATCTTCTCCCTACTACATGTGTTGTCATTTGCCAAACCGATGTTATAAAACACATGTTGCAAAAGCCGATTCTGAGCGTAAGAATCGGAAAGTAGGCTTACGCTTTGATCGAGTATGATTTGGCCTATGAACCCCTAAGAGCTATGAAAGGCCAGATCATACCCAACTTTATAGTTGATAACCACATAGACATCAGTTGGAGTGACAATGTTGCTTTGATTGAGGTAATATCGTGGAAACATTACTTTGATGGTTCAGCTTGCAAAAATAGACAAGGTATTGGAGTGGTCCTCATATCACCTAACGGAATGCACTTTGAGGCCTCGGTTCGTTTAGAGTTTCCTTCTACTAATAACCAAGCTAAATACGAGGCTTTATTAGGGCTTGAATTGTTAGATTCCATAGGTGTTAAACATGTCCATGCGCATGGTGATTCCCTGTTAGTCGTACAATAAGTGGCTAAGAGTGCTCAATGTTTTAATGGCTTGCTACTTGGATAAGTGCCTGAACATAGTTGCTACTTTTGATGACTTCAAAATTTCTCACATGTCAAGAGAGACCAATTCAATTGCAAACAATTTGGCTCAGCAAGCATCTGGTTACCAAGTCAGGAGAGGAAAATTTTCTGTACAGGAGTCGCCGATGTTTGGTCTCACTACCTAAGCCAGTGACTTCGGATGGGCGTACCCTACAGGTCAGACCCCTCCGGCTACCGGAGGCTACTGCGCGCCGAGGTCCCAAGACCAGAGTACTCTGCCCACCAAAGGGTCTGGCACGCCGGAGACCATGAGCCAAAGTCCTCCGCGCAGTAAGGGTCTCCGGGAGCCCGGACCCTCTAGTAGGGGGCTTCGGCCTAGTGCACTCCGCACGGTCAGTCTAGTCAGGCTTCGGTAGAAGCAGGAAGGGCTCGGGGGGCACCCCGAAATCAGTAACTTCGATACTTTTTCAGGGAGCGAGCTAGTGAAACCCTCCGAAGCCCATAAGGGCGATTGGAGAATTCCAATCATCCAGTATTTAAGAGACCCTAGCCAAAGGGTTGATCTGAAGGTTCGGCGATAAGCGTTTAAATTTGTGTTGATAGACGACACACTATATCACCAAACCATTGACGAAGTACTATTAAAGTGTTTAGACCACGAACGATCCAAGGTGGCTACAGGAGAAGTCCATGAGGGACTTTGTGGCACTCATCAATCGGCCTAGAAAATGAGTTGGATGCTCAAAAGAGCAGGTTTCTACTAGCCGACTATGACTGAGGATTGTTTTAAGTATTATAAAGGATGTGAAGCATGTCAGAAGTTTGGCAATATTCAGTTAGATCATGCTTCATTACTCAACCCTATTGTCAAGCCATGGTCGTTCTGAGGTTGGGGTTTAGACTTCATTGGCCAAATTCACCCTCCTTCATCAAAAGGGCATCAGTTCGTGTTGATGGCGACGTATTACTTCACCAAGTGGATCGAGGCCTTGCCTCTCAAGAACATGACTCACAGCGAGGTACTTGACTTTATCTTGAAGCACATCATACATAGATTCGGCATTCCTCAAACTCTCACTATAGATCAAGGTAGCTCATTTGTTTCTAGAGAAGTAAGGGACTTTGCCGAATATTATGGTATTAAGTTGATAAGCTCTTCGCCCTACTATGCTCAGGCTAATGGTCAGGCCGAGTCTAGTAATAAAACCGTGATTAAGCTCATTAAGAAGAAAATTGAAGAGTTCCCTAAAAGGTGGCATGAGGTGCTTTCCGAGGCGTTATGGGCTTATAGGATTGCAAAGCACAGTGCTACCAAAGTTAGTCCATACGAGTTAGTGTATGGACAAGAAGTCATTCTACCTATAGAAGTAGATCTTGGTTCTCTAAGGGTGTTAAAGCAAGATGGTTTATCGGTCGATGAGTATGAAACTCTTTTGAAGGACAACCTAGAAGAAGTGACCGATAAGAGATTGAAGGCTTTATAAGCCATAGAAGTGGACAAGAGGAGAGTAGCTAAAGTCTACAATAAGAAGGTCAAACCAAAATCGTTTCAAGTGGGTGACTTTCTTTGGAAGACGATTTTACCTTTGGGCACTAAGAGTCCCAAGTTTGTTAAATGGTCACCTAGTTGGGAAGGCCCTTTCGAAATAGCTGAAATTGCTCCTAGCAATGCATATGTGTTAGAATCTCTGCATGGACAGCGGTTTCGAAGAGCTTTGAATGGTAGATACTTGAAAAGGTATTTCCCAAGTGTGTGGCAAACAACGTGAAAGGTGTCGGAAGGTCGATATGGAAGGTATCGTCTTTAGCTCGTTGTGCTTTTAGTTCAATTAGTTCACTAAAAGGCAGGGGGCATGTGTTGATAGCAAAAAATGGCATCAATGGTTAAGATTGTCAAAATATCAATTTTGGTAATTTTGGCCGAAAATACACATGTCCCGGGTCAGGACGAAGCCCTATAGGGTCGAAGGACCATTGGGCTATGGGCTCCGAAAGCTTTCAACCAGCCCACGGCCTTTGGCTAAGAAGCCTTTGGAGGCCCACGCCGCCGAAGCTTCGGCGCGAGGAGTAGGCTTCGATGAGCCTGGCCGAAGGCCCACTTCGATAGAGATAGAGTTGGGCACGATTTCGGCTAAGTTTTTATCTCTATTCAGCTGAATTATAGCATATTATATCAGAGGTCTAGACCCTATAAATATAGAGGCGAAGCCAGTTTAGAGGCCCCCCAACACAAATCAAACACAAAGCCCTAGCTTTGAAACGCATTTATTTATCTTTACTTTTTTGTACTCTTCGTGGGTTTGCCTGGAAGCCCTCCGACGACCACTTCGGAATAGTGATAATCCTTGTTACTTTGCTTGTGAAGTATCCGTTAATCTATGTAATAGATTGCTATCGCCTTGTTACTTCGCCTATGAAGTATCCGCTAATCTCTGTAACAGATTGCTACCTTCTCTACTAGTGCAACACTTAGCAGAATTCGGTCCTCAGGCCGAATTAGTACTTCGAACCCACTCCGTTGTAGGTTTCCACGTTCAGAGCTACTTCGTCGGAGGTGTCCGGACCTGAGAGATCGGTTTCGGAGGTTGCTAGAACACCCTTCGGTGAGACGGATTGCTTCAACCGCACGCTTCGCCAATAGACTTCATCACGACAGGCTTCGCCATGCTCGTACTCCGCTCCGAACAAAGTCACGCTTGCGCGTTGCGCTCGAGTCAGTACTCTGTATCTTACTGTATCGCAGACTTCACACCGAATCTCGTTGTTCGGAGGTGATTATCGCGTCTAGATCCAGTTTGGAGTTCATCTTCGGCCGGATCAGTCCGAACGCCAAAGGTACCCTTCGGCGGGACACTTCGCATCAGACGCCGAAGGTACACTTCGGCGACCCCCTCCGAAGCAGACAGGCTCCGACCGATTTGTTGATTTATTCTGTTTAATATATTTCTTTCGGCTAATTGGATTATTTTGTGTGATCTGATTACCTGGCGACTCCACCCCCCTTACCATGGCTAAGGGTAGTCGGAACACGACGTCGGTGTTGTGTTACGCTTAGGCTTGTCCCTAAGTATCCGCACACTTTTGGATCATCGAACTGACCCAAGTGTGAGGGCATGTTTTCATATCAACAGAGGCCCAAGACACTACAGGTCTCATCTCCTCTCTCTCTTCACTTTGACTTCCGTTGACAATCACTCATCACTTCTAGAGCTATGAGGCCCATGATCTTCAACATGGCTCATCACAGACGCAAGCCCTTCATTTCAGCAAAGCCTGAAGAACTCACAATTCCAATGAGGATTGAAACGTGAGTAGTTGTGGTTGTCTTCATTGTCCACCCTCTCCTTTGACTTCCTTTGGTATTTCTTGATCAGATCCGAGGAAGTGACATCAGCTATTGGCTCTCATGTATCTATTTGTATGTCGATTGTCAATGTGGTATGTGTGCACCATGTTGACTGGGAACGGATGACCGTCGATATTCATCGGCTTCTTCCCATCATCGAACTTGATTCGGCCCTACTCAACGGCCGATTGGATCTACTGCCTAAACACTTTGCACTCATTAGCATGATGTGATGGGGAACTGTGCCACTTGTAGTATTTGTTCTTCTTCATTTCATCGGTAGATGGTATCATGTGACCAGGTGACAAGTGGATAGGCTTCTCATTGAGCAACAGATCGAATATTTTATCGGCCTTGTTAATGTCAAAGTCGTACTTTCCTCTTTATCGGCCGGTTTCACTGAGGGACATGCGACTTGCTTTTTTTTCTAGACCATTCAGCCATACCGACTTCTGCATCTGAGTCGTTATTCTCGTCAGAGTCCGAACGGTACACCTGAGTGTATGCCACCTTCTTCTGATACATATCTCTTTTGGCTTCTTGCAATCGGCTCTCATGTACCGATAACTTTGCACTAGTTGGGTGAAGCTCTATGTTGTAGCAATTGTGTTAGCTACAGCACAGGTTTGTATGTGTATATATGGTGTGTAAAATGAACCTCGAAGGGTTCTCTTAGAGGGAGAAAGGATTTATACTGGTTCGGACCTCCCCTAGGGGATAATAGCCCTACGTCCAGTTTGTGGTGGATTTGGCATGGTATACCTCGGTGTGGTGTAGTGAACTCCAGGGTTTCATGGCCCTGGAGAAGCTATCCTGTTACAAGTGCTTGGCCCTACTTTTATAGGCATGTAGGCCAAAGGAAAAGACCAAAATGCCCTCTATAAGTCCTAGGCTCATAGGGGCAAAAAGGGGAAAAGGAGCTAGCTACTGTACAAAAGTGCTTTATAGCTTTATAGACGTGTCAGACAACATCACTTGTTTACCAGCTAAACGACATACTAGGGGCAAAGGGGCCCCTAGTATGACTTCTACACTGCAGCGAGGTGTAAATATCTGCTAGATTCGGAGTAGGAGCCGGAGCTCTTCAGGATGTGAAGGCCACAAAGAGGCTTCGAAGTACACTCCAAACTGGGCTCTGAACTAGGGCTCCGAACTGGGTTCTCGGAGACTTAGCTTGAATTGGTTGGAAAGGGTCCAGAGACTGGCTCTGAGGGGCTCCGAAGGGAGCTCGAAGGTTAACTCCGAACAGGGTTCGAGGGTTAACTCTGAACAGAGCCCGAAGGTTAACTCCGAACGAGGCTCGAAGGCTAACTTCGAAGTAAGCTTGAGACTTAGCTTCTGGCAAACCTTAAAGGATCTCGAGGGCTTCGCTCCAGAGGGCTCCGAAGGGGTTCGGAGGCCTCGCTCCAGAGGGCTTAGAAGTGTTCCTTGAGACTTGGAATCAGCTTCTTCAGGAATGAATAGGCTTCGACAGTGTTGGGCTCCGGGCCGAAGGCTGTCGGAGGCTGACGTCATTTGGCCCCTGTTCAAGGGAAACTTATTCCCCCAACAGTAGCCCCTCGCTTGCAGGCCTTCGGGACGAAGGGGTGCGGGCGCCTTTGGGACAAATGATAGAAAACTACAACTTCAGGGAAGAATAGGCCTTTGGAGCTTGGACCGAAGGTGGCTTCGAAATGCGCAGGTAATAATTGCATGTGTCAGCTGTCAGAATGACCTTTGGGAGATCAACTGAGTTCGCAACGGCTATAAAATTGACCGTTACTGTGCGCCGGGCCGCTTCGCCTTCGCTAGAGGCCCACCTGCCAGTGGGTTCGGCCCATGAACCGTCGGGATTTTTACCACCTATAAATAGGGGTTTACCGCATACGGCTTCGACACACTTCTCATTTGCTTTCTTCTCAGCGTCTTGCATCCTTCGCTCTCTTCTCCTCCTTAGCTTCACGTGAAGCACTCTTCGCAAGCTTTAGCCCCTTCGCGCTGAAGCTCCACAAAATGCCAAAGAAGGCTGCTTCGAAGGCTTTGGCCTTGGGCTCGAGCTCAGGCTCCGCCCAAGTGCAGACCGCGGCAGCTGCGGCAGTGAAGCCTGCACCGAGGCGGTTGGGGCCGAAGGACCTTCGGTCGCCATCCGACAAGTTCGAGCAGACACTGGAAATGACGGCCTCGATTTCCACAGAGGAGTCCGTCCAGAGGGCCTGTGAGGGAAAGATTGCTGCGAAGATTCAACTTAGAGTGCCGGAGAAGTCGGAGGCTATACCAAGGCCTTGGGCTGACGAAGTGGTGTTGTTCGAAGCCTTCTTCGAAGCCAACCTTGGGCTGCCAGCGGTGGGGATGTTGAGCAAAGTCCTAAAGGCTTACAACCTCGAGCTTCCTCAACTTTTGCCCAACGTTGTGGTGAGGCTTGCTGTGTTTGAATGGGCCATGAGGGCCGAAGGTTGCGAGGGCCGCGCAGACATCTTTGTCGCCCTCCATGACGCCAACTGCCAACCGAAGCCGAGGGAGGGTGCAGACCGCGTCAAGAGAGATTTGGCCTTCGGAAGCGCCAACTTCTAGCTTTGGAAGGAGTACCAAGATGCCTTCCCGGCGAGGGCTGCCAACAGCAAATGGTACTCGAAGTTGGATCAAGAGTGGTTCTACGCCTCCATCGGCACGAACTCTCCCCTTCGGAGTACCAATGCACTTATCTCTTATCAGCGCGAAGGGGTGGTGAAGACGAGCCCCGACACCCTTCGCTCGAGGATCTCGCTCCTTCGGAGGGTGGCCGCGAAGATGAGCATGAGGGACCTCGTGGAGGAGTTCATCACCCTCCAGCTCAGCCCCCTTGTGCGCTCTTGGCCGGAGGGGCTCTTCCAACCTTCGGGCCAAGAGGGCCTAAACGAAGTGGCATTTGAACGCCTCGGTAAGACTTCGAAGCTTTTCCACTTTCATACTTCGCCAAAAACTTTACTCTGACTTGGAATCTTGATGAAGCCACTCTTGAAGTGAGGACTCCGTAGGAGGCCATCGCGGCGGCGAAGCGTGTTGTTGGGACCCCGACACCGGAGGAGCAAGCCCAACGGCTTGCATTGGTGGGGACTTGGGAGCATTCGAACAGGGTGTGGACCCTGCTCGGCTTCGAGGAGGTCCAGGCTCTGCCAGACTTCTCCCATCTTGTGGCTTCGACAACCGGCTCCAAGAGGAAAAGGGGGGACGACAACGAGCCCGAAACTTCGAGGGCTCGGACAGAGGTCCCCGCGACTGTTGGGGGAATAAGTTTCCCTTGAACAGGGGCCAAATGACGTCAGCCTCCGACAGCCTTCGGCCTGGAGCCCAACACTATCGAAGCATGTTCCTTTTGAAGAAATTATTTCCAAGTCCCAAGGTTCACTTCGAGGCCCTCTGTTGCGAGGCCTCCGAACCCCTTCGGAGCCCTCCGGAGCGAAGCGTTAAGATCCCTTGAAGATTGCCAGATGCTAAGTCTCAGGCTAACTTCTAAGTTAGCCTCCGGGCCTTGTTCGGAGTTAGCCTCCGGGCCATGTTCGGAGTTAGCCTTTGAGCCTTGTTCGGAGTTAACCTTCACGCTCCCTTCGGAGCTCCTCAGAGCCAGCCTCTGAGGCCTCAGTTCGGAGGCCCAGTTCGGAGCCCCAGTTCGGAGCCCTAGTTAGAGCCCTAGTTCAGAGGCCTAGTTCGGAGGTCCAGTTCGGAGCCCCGGTTCGGAGCCCCGGTTCCGAGAGCCCAGTTCGTAACCCCGGTTCCGAGACCTCGGTTCGGAGCCCCGGTTCGGAGGCCCAGTTCGGAGCCTCAGTTTGGAGGCCCAGTTCGGAGGCCCAGTTCGGAGGTCCAGTTCGGAGCCCCGGTTCATAGCCCCGGTTCCGAGACCCTAGTTTGGAGCCCCGGTTTCGAGACCCCGGTTCGGAGCCCCTGTTCGGAGCCCCAGTTCGGAGCATACTTCGAAGCCCACTTTGGAGTGCACTTCGAAGCCTCCCTTGCAGCCTCTACCTGAAGAGCTCCGGCCCTACTCCGAACCTAGAAGATATTTGTGCCCCGCTATAGTGTAGAAGTCGTACCAGGGGCCCCTCTGCCGATAGTCTGTCGTTTAGCTGGTCAAGATGTGACGTTACCTGACACGTCTGTAAAGCTGTAAAGCACTTTTGTACCGTAGCTAGCTCCTTTTCCCCTCTTTGCCCCTATGAGCCTAGGGCTCATAGAGGGCATCTCGGTCTTTTCCTTTGACCTGCGTGCCTATAAAAGCAGGGCCAAGCCCTTGTAACAGGACACTCTCTAGAGGGCCATGAGACCCTGGAGTTCACTTCTCCACACCGAGACATACCATGCCAAATCCACCACAAACTTGACGTAGGGCTGTTATCCCCCAGGGGAGGCCCGAACTAGTATAAATCCTTTCTCCCTCTGAGAGAACCCTTCGAGGTTCATTCTACACATCGTATACACACATACAAAACCTGTGTTGTATCTAACACAATTGCTACAACAGTTGGCGCCGTCTGTGGGGACCTTAGTCCTAAAAGCTAAGTTCTCTGCCACTGCCTGCAACTCGAAGTACGCTTGAGGGGGAGCTTCGATGCTTCGGGCATCGGGTGCAGTTCGAAGGCCGTCTTCGCCTTCTCCCATCCTTTGCATCTCGGAGCTCGCCCTTCAGCAAGGGGCTCCGCTTGGTGTGTCGAAGGCCGTCTTCGCCTTCTCCTATCCTTTGCATCTCGGAGCTCGCCCTTCAGCAAGGGGCTCTGCTTGGTGCGTCGAACGTCGTCGAAGCCCCAGGGGCTATGAGGCAAGCTTTCAGCCACTTGATGAGGTATGTACGCTATTTGAGGTACCACTTCGATGTACAATATTACAGTTACCTTGATATAAAATCGAAGCTCTGCTTCGCCTAAAATCGAAGCCCTGCTTCGCCTTAAATTCGAAGCCCCGCTTCACCTTAAAATTAGAAGCCTTGCTTCATCTTATCAAAAACACGAAGCCTTGCTTCGCCTTGTATAAAAACCGAAGCCTCGCTTCACCTTACAAAATCCGGAGCGTCCCTCCGAAGGCTACACAGCGCCTCCAGGCCCGTTGCAGTAACAGGGACTCCAGGCCATGGCCCGATGCATCAAGGGACTCCAGGCCACCGGCCCGATGCGTCCAGGGACTCTAGGCCATCGGCCCGATGCGTCCAGGGATTCCGGGTTCCGTACCCGAAGCATCCCAGGGTCAAAGGTGACCCAGAGTCGAAGGTGGCTCAGAGCCGAAGGTGGCTCACATTATCACAGGTTCGGTGAATCCACACCAAATATCCATTTTCATTACAGAATCAAGCTCAGAAGCCTTTCTTCGTTATCCAAACACGCTCCGAAGCCTTGCTTCGCGTGTCAAAATCTAATATACGCCTAAGCATGTCGAAGTCATGCTTCGCTTAAAATCTAAGTGCGTTTCGGAGCCTTGCTCACGCCCTAGCATCTAAATCCTAGCATGCCGAAGCATGCTTCGCTTATTTTGGCTACGCTGAAGCCTTGCTTCGCTCCAAATTAATGCATTCGAAGCCCAAAAGAGGCCTTCGTTCGATGTGTTCTAAGCATTCGAATCCGCCAAAAGGCGCACCCCTCCGCATTTTTATTGCCCGCACTAGCAACGGCTAAGTCCCTAGCTGCCACGAGCAAGGGGGGAAGCATGTATGCGAGGTGTGCGAATGTCATACGCAGTATGAGCGTGACAAGCTAAAACGTTCGAAGTCGTCTGATAATGCGAAGCATGCAGACGAAGTATGCAAATACAATAAACTCCATTCATTGAATGATAATTGAGAAGTATGTTACAAATATGCTTCGAAAACAAAACTACGAGTAGTCTGTATCTAAGCCTAAGAAAAATCGAGTGCGAGGCCCCAACCCTCGCTTGCCTTTCTTTTGGCCAGGGCCCCC
>JAAALK010001715.1:0-57372 GCA_019279435.1 Zizania palustris | reverse complement strand
GGGGGCCCTGGCCAAAAGAAAGGCAAGCGAGGGTTGGGGCCTCGCACTCGATTTTCTTAGGCTTAGATACAGACTACTCGTAGTTTTGTTTCGAAGCATATTTGTAACATACTTCTCAATTATCATTCAATGAATGGAGTTTATTGTATTTGCATACTTCGTCTGCATGCTTCGCATTATCAGACGACTTCGAACGTTTTAGCTTGTCACGCTCATACTGCGTATGACATTCGCACACCTCGCATACATGCTTCCCCCCTTGCTCGTGGCAGCTAGGGACTTAGCCGTTGCTAGTGCGGGCAATAAAAATGCGGAGGGGTGCGCCTTTTGGCGGATTCGAATGCTTCGAACACATCGAACGAAGGCCTCTTTTGGGCTTCGAATGCATTAATTTGGAGCGAAGCAAGGCTTCAGCGTAGCCAAAATAAGCGAAGCATGCTTCGGCATGCTAGGATTTAGATGCTGGGCGTGAGCAAGGCTCCGAAACGCACTTAGATTTTAAGCGAAGCATGACTTCGACATGCTTAGGCGTATATTAGATTTTGACACGCGAAGCAAGGCTTCGGAGCGTGTTTGGATAACGAAGAAGGCTTCTGAGCTTGATTCTGTAATGAAAAGGGATATTTGGTGTGGATTCACCGAACCTGTGATAATGTGAGCCCCCTTCGGCTCTGAGCCACCTTCGACTCTGGGTCACCTTTGACCCTGGGATGCTTCGGGTACGGAACCCGAAATCCCCTGGACGCATCGGGCCGATGGCATAGAGTCCCTGGACGCATTGGGCCGGTGGCCTGGAGTCCCTTGATGCATCGGGCCATGGACCCGGAGTCCCTGTTACTGCTACGGGCCTGGAGGCGCTGTGTAGCCTTCGGAGGGACGCTCCGGATTTTGTAAGGTGAAGCGAGGCTTCGGTTTTTATACAAGGCGAAGCAAGGCTTCGTGTTTTGATAAGATGAAGCAAGGCTTCTAATTTAAGGTGAAGCGGGGCTTCGAATTTAAGGCGAAGCAGGGCTTCGATTTAGGCGAAGCAGAGCTTCGATTTTATATCAAGGGTAACTGTAATATTGTACATCGAAGTGGTACCTCAAATAGCGTACATACCTCATCAAGTGGCTGAAAGCTTGCCTCATAAGCCCCTGGGGCTTCGACGACGTTCGACGCACCAAGCAGAGCCCCTTGCTGAAGGGCGAGCTCCGAGATGCAAAGGATAGGAGAAGGCGAAGACGGCCTTCGACACACCAAGCGGAGCCCCTTGCTGAAGGGGCAGCTCTGAGATGCAAAGGATGGGAGAAGGCGAAGACGGCCTTCGAACTGCACCCGATGCCCGAAAGCATCGAAGCTCACCCCTCAAGCGTACTTCGAGTTGCAGGCAGTGACAGAGAACTTAGCTTTTAGGACTAAGGTCCCCACAGACGGCGCCAACTGTTGTAGCAATTGCGTTAGATACAACACAGGTTCTGTATGTGTGTATACGATGTGTAGAATGAACCTCGAAGGGTTCTCATCAGAGGGAGAAAGGATTTATACTAGTTCGGGCGCTCCCCTGGGGGATAACAGCCCTACGTCCAGTTTGTGGTGGATTTGGCATGGTATGTCTCGGTGTGGAGAAGTGAACTCCAGGGTCTCATGGCCCTCTAGAGAGTGTCCCTGTTACAAGGGCTTGGCCCTGCTTTTATAGGCACGCAGGTCAAAGGAAAAGACCGAGATGCCCTCTATGAGCCCTAGGCTCATAGGGGCAAAGAGGGGAAAAAGGAGCTAGCTACGGTACAAAAGTGCTTTACAGCTTTACAGACGTGTCAGGTAACGTCACATCTTGACCAGCTAAACGACAGACTATCGGCAGAGGGGCCCCTGGTACGACTTCTACACTATAGCGGGGCACAAATATCTTCTAGGTTCGGAGTAGGGCCGGAGCTCTTCAGGTAGAGGCTGCAAGGGAGGCTTCGAAGTGCACTCCAAAGTGGGCTTCGAAGTATGCTCCGAACTGGGGCTCCGAACAGGGGCTCCGAACCGGGGTCTCGAAACCGGGGCTCCAAACTAGGGTCTCGGAACCGGGGCTATGAACCGGGGCTCCGAACTGGACCTCCGAACTGGGCCTCCGAACTGGGCCTCCAAACTGAGGCTCCGAACTGGGCCTCCGAACCGGGGCTCCGAACCGAGGTCTCGGAACCGGGGTTACGAACTGGGCCTCCGGAACCGGGGCTCCGAACCGGGGCTCCGAACTGGACCTCCGAACTAGGCCTCCGAACTAGGGCTCTGAACTGGGGCTCCGAACTGGGGCTTCCGAACTGGGCCTCCGAACTGAGGCCTCAGAGGCTGGCTCTGAGGAGCTCCGAAGGGAGCGTGAAGGTTAACTCCGAACAAGGCTCAAAGGCTAACTCCGAACATGGCCCGGAGGCTAACTCCGAACAACGCCCGGAGGCTAACTTAGAAGTTAGCCTGAGACTTAGCATCTGGCAATCTTCAAGGGATCTTAACGCTTCCGCTCCGGAGGGCTCCGAAGGGGTTCGGAGGCCTCGCTCCAGAGGGCCTCGAAGTGAACCTTGGGACTTGGAAATAATTTCTTCAGAAAGGAACATGCTTCGATAGTGTGTGGGCTCCGGGCCGAAGGCTGTCGGAGGCTGACGTAATTTGGCCCCTGTTCAAGGGAAACTTATTCCCCCATCAGTCGCGGGCACCTCTGTCCGAGCCCTCGAAGTTTCGGGCTCGTTGTCGTCCCCCCCTTATCCTCTTGGAGCCGGTTGTCGAAGCCACAAGATGGGAGAAGTCTGGCAGAGCCTGGACCTCCTCGAAGCCGAGCAGGGTCCACACCCTGTTCGAATGCTCCCAAGTCCCCACCAATGCAAGCTGTTGGGCTTGCTCCTCCGGTGTCGGGGTCCCAACAACACGCTTCGCTGCCGCGATGGCCTCCTCCGGAGTCCTCACTTCAAGAGTGGCTTCATCAAGATTCCAAGTCAGAGTAAGTTTTTGGCGAAGTATGAAAGTGGAAAAGCTTCGAAGTCTTACCGAGGCTTCAAATGCCACTTCGTTTAGGCCCCTTGGCCCGAAGGTTGGAAGAGCCCCTCCGGCCAAGAGCGCACAAGGGGGCTGAGCTGGAGGGTGATGAACTCCTCCACGAGGTCCCTCATGCTCATCTTCACGGCCACCCTCCGAAGGAGCGAGATCCTCGAGCGAAGGGTGTCGGGGCTCGTCTTCACCACCCCTTCGCGCTGATAAGAGATAAGTGCATTGGTACTCCGAAGGGGAGAGTTCGTGCCGATGGAGGCGTAGAACCACTCTTGATCCAACTTCGAGTACCATTTGCTAGTTGGCAGCCCTCGCCGGGAAGGCATCTTGGTACTCCTTCCAAAGCTAGAAGTTGGCGCTTCCGAAGGCCAAAGCTCTCTTGACGCGGTCTGCACCCTCCCTCGGCTTCGGTTGGCAGTTGGCATCAGTGGAGGGCGACAAAGATGTCTGCGCGGGCCCTCGCAACCTTCGGCCCTCATGGCCCATTCAAACACAGCAAGCCTCGCCACAACGTTGGGCAAAAGTTGAGGAAGCTCGAGGTTGTAAGCCTTTAGGACTTTGCTCAACATCCCCCACCGCTGGCAGCCCAAGGTTGGCTTCGAAGAAGGCTTCGAACAGCCACCACTTCGTCAGCCCGAGGCCTTGGTATAGCCTCTGACTTCTCCGGCACTCTAAGTTGAATCTTCGCAGCAATCTTTCCCTCACAGGCCCTCTGGACGGACTCCTCTGTGGAAATCGAGGCCGTCATTTCAGTGTCTGCTCGAACTTGTCGGATGGCGACCGAAGGTCCTTCGGGCCCCAACCGCCTCGGTGCAAGGCTTCACTGCCGCTAGCTGCCGCGGTCTGCACTTGGGCGGAGCCTGAGCTCGAGCCCAAGGCCAAAGCCTTCGAAGCAGCCTTCTTTGGCATTTTGTGGAGCTTCGCGCGAAGGGGCTAAAGCTTGCGAAGAGTGCTTCACGTGAAGCTAAGGAGGAGAAGAGAGCGAAGGATGCTAGACGCTGAGAAGAAAGCAAATGAGAAGTGTGTCGAAGCCGTATGCGGTAAACCCCTATTTATAGGTGGTAAAAATCCCGACGGTTCATGGGCCGAACCCACTGGCAGGTGGGCCTCTAGCGAAGGCGAAGCGGGCCCGGCGCATAGTAACGGTCAATTTTATAGCCTGTTGCGAACTCAGTTGATCTCCCCAAGGTCATTCTGACAGCTGACACAGGCAATTATTACCTGCGCATTTCGAAGCCACCTTCGGTCCAAGCTCCAAAGGCCTATTCTTCCCTGAAGTTGTAGTTTTCTATCATTTGTCCCAAAGGCGCCCGCACCCCTTCGTCCCGAAGGCCTGCAAGCGAGGGGCTACTGTTGGGGGAATAAGTTTCCCTTTGAACAGGGGCCAAATGACGTCAGCCTCCGACAGCCTTCGGCCCGGAGCCCAACACTGTCGAAGCCTATTCATTCCTGAAGAAGCTGATTCCAAGTCTCAAGGAACACTTCTAAGCCCTCTGGAGCGAGGCCTCCGAACCCCTTCGGAGCCCTCCGGAGCGAAGCCCTCGAGATCCTTTAAGGTTTGCCAGAAGCTAAGTCTCAAGCTTACTTCGAAGTTAGCCTTCGAGCCTCGTTCCGAGTTAACCTTCGGGCTCTGTTCAGAGTTAACCCTCGAACCCTGTTCGGAGTTAACCTTCGAGCTCCCTTCGGAGCCCCTCAGAGCCAGTCTCTGGACCCTTTCGAACCAATTCAAGCTAAGTCTCCTGAGAACCCAGTTCGGAGCCCTAGTTCGGAGCCCAGTTTGGAGTGTACTTCGAAGCCTCCTTTGTGGCCTTCACATCCTGAAGAGCTCCGGCTCCTACTCCGAATCTAGCATATATTTACACCTCGCTGCAGTGTAGAAGTCATACTAGGGGCCCCTTTGCCCCTAGTATGTCGTTTAGCTGGTAAACAAGTGACGTTGTCTGACACGTCTATAAAGCTATAAAGCACTTTTGTACAGTAGCTAGCTCCTTTTCCCCTTTTTGCCCCTATGAGCCTAGGACTTATAGAGGGCATTTTGGTCTTTTCCTTGGCCTACATGCCTATAAAAGTAGGGCCAAGCCCTTGTAACAGGATAGCTTCTCCAGGGCCATGAAACCCTGGAGTTCACTACACCACACCGAGGTATACCATGCCAAATCCACCACAAACTGGACGTAGGGCTATTATCCCCTAGGGGAGGTCCGAACCAGTATAAATCCTTTCTCCCTCTAAGAGAACCCTTCGAGGTTCATTTTACACACCATATATACACATACAAACCTGTGCTGTAGCTAACACAATTGCTACAACATAGAGCTTCACCCAACTAGTGCAAAGTTATCGGTACATGAGAGCCGATTGCAAGAAGCCAAAAGAGATATGTATCAGAAGAAGGTGGCATACACTCAGGTGTACCGTTCGGACTCCGACGAGAATAACGACTCAGATGCAGAAGTCGGTATGGCTGAATGGTCTAGAAAAAAAAGCAAGTCGCATGTCCCTCAGTGAAACCGGCCGATAAAGAGGAAAGTACGACTTTGACATTAACAAGGCCGATAAAATATTCGATCTGTTGCTCAATGAGAAGCCTATCCACTTGTCACCTGGTCACATGATACCATCTACCGATGAAATGAAGAAGAACAAATACTACAAGTGGCACAGTTCCCCATCACATCATGCTAATGAGTGCAAAGTGTTTAGGCAGTAGATCCAATCGGCCGTTGAGTAGGGCCGAATCAAGTTCGATGATGGGAAGAAGCCGATGAATATCGACGGTCATCCGTTCCCAGTCAACATGGTGCACACATACCACATTGACAATCGACATACAAATAGATACATGAGAGCCAATAGCGATGTCACTTCCTCGGATCTGATCAAGAAATACCAAAGGAAGTCAAAGGAGAGGGTGGACAATGAAGACAACCACAACTACTCACGTTTCAATCCTCATTGGAATTGTGAGTTCTTCAGGCTTTGCTGAAATGAAGGGCTGCGTCTGTGATGAGCCATGTTGAAGATCATGGGCCTCATAGCTCTAGAAGTGATGAGTGATTGTCAACGGAAGTCAAAGTGAAGAGAGAGAGGAGATGAGACCTGTAGTGTCTTGGGCCTCTGTTGATATGAAAACATGCCCTCACACTTGGGTCAGTTCGATGATCCAAAAGTGTGCGGATACTTAGGGACAAGCCTAAGCGTAACACAACACCGACGTCGTGTTCCGACTACCCTTAGCCATGGTAAGGGGGTGGAGTCGCCAGGTAATCAGATCACACAAAATAATCCAATTAGCCGAAAGAAATATATTAACAGAATAAATCAACAAATCGGTCGGAGCCTGTCTGCTTCGGAGGGGGTCGCCGAAGTGTACCTTCGGCGTCTGATGCGAAGTGTCCCGCCGAAGGGTACCTTTGGCGTTCGGACTGATCCGGCCGAAGATGAACTCCAAACGGATCTAGACGCGATAATCACCTCCGAACAACGAGATTCGGTGTGAAGTCTGCGATACAGTAAGATACAGAGTACTGACTCGAGCGCAACGCGCAAGCGTGACTTTGTTCGAGCGGAGTACGAGCATGGCGAAGCCTGTCGTGATGAAGTCTATTGGCGAAGCGTGCGGTTGAAGCAATCCGTCTCACCGAAGGGTGTTCTAGCAACCTCCGAAACCGATCTCTCAGGTCCGGACACCTCCGACGAAGTAGCTCTGAACGTGGAAACCTACAACGGAGTGGGTTCGAAGTACTAATTCGGCCTGAGGACCGAATTCTGCTAAGTGTTGCACTAGTAGAGAAGGTAGCAATCTGTTACAGAGATTAGCGGATACTTCATAGGCGAAGTAACAAGGCGATAGCAATCTATTACATAGATTAACGGATACTTCACAAGCAAAGTAACAAGGATTATCACTATTCCGAAGTGGCCGTCGGAGGGCTTCCAGGCAAACCCACGAAGAGTACAAAAAAGTAAAGATAAATAAATGCGTTCAAAGCTAGGGCTTTGTGTTTGATTTGTGTTGGGGGGCCTCTAAACTGGCTTCGCCTCTATATTTATAGGGTCTAGACCTCTGATATAATATGCTATAATTCAGCTGAATAGAGATAAAAACTTAGCCGAAATCGTGCCCAACTCTATCTCTATCGAAGTGGGCCTTCGGCCAGGCTCATCGAAGCCTGCTCCTCGCGCCGAAGCTTCGGCGGCGTGGGCCTCCAAAGGCTTCTTAGCCAAAGGCCGTGGGCTGGTTGAAAGCTTTCGGAGCCCATAGCCCAATGGTCCTTCGACCCTATAGGGCTTCGTCCTGACCCGGGACATGTGTATTTTCGGCCAAAATTACCAAAATTGATATTTTGACAATCTTAACCATTGATGCCATTTTTTGCTATCAACACATGCCCCCTGCCTTTTAGTGAACTAATTGAACTAAAAGCACAACGAGCTAAAGACGATACCTTCCATATCGACCTTCCGACACCTTTCACGTTGTTTGTCACACACTTGGGAAATACCTTTTCAAGTATCTACCATTCAAAGCTCTTCGAAAACCGCTGTCCATGCAGAGATTCTAACACATATGCATTGCTAGGAGCAATTTCAGCTATTTCGAAAGGGCCTTCCCAACTAGGTGACCATTTAACAAACTTGGGACTCTTAGTGCCCAAAGGTAAAATCGTCTTCCAAAGAAAGTCACCCACTTGAAACGATTTTGGTTTGACCTTCTTATTGTAGACTTTAGCTACTCTCCTCTTGTCCACTTCTATGGCTTATAAAGCCTTCAATCTCTTATCGGTCACTTCTTCTAGGTTGTCCTTCAAAAGAGTTTCATACTCATCGACCGATAAACCATCTTGCTTTAACACCCTTAGAGAACCAAGATCTACTTCTATAGGTAGAATGACTTCTTGTCCATACACTAACTCGTATGGACTAACTTTGGTAGCACTGTGCTTTGCAATCCTATAAGCCCATAACGCCTCAGGAAAGCACCTCATGCCACCTTTTAGGGAACTCTTCAATTTTCTTCTTAATGAGCTTAATCACGGTTTTATTACTAGACTCGGCCTGACCATTAGCCTGAGCATAGTAGGGCGAAGAGCTTATCAACTTAATACCATAATATTCGGCAAAGTCCCTTACTTCTCTAGAAACAAATGAGCTACCTTGATCTGTAGTGAGAGTTTGAGGAATGCCGAATCTATGTATGATGTGCTTCAAGATAAAGTCAAGTACCTCGTTGTGAGTCATGTTCTTGAGAGGCAAGGCCTCGATCCACTTGGTGAAGTAATACGTCGCCATCAACACGAACTGATGCCCTTTTGATGAAGGAGGGTGAATTTGGCCAATGAAGTCTAAACCCCAACCTCAGAACGACCATGGCTTGACAATAGGGTTGAGTAATGAAGCATGATCTAACTGAATATTGCCAAACTTCTCACATGCTTCACATCCTTTATAATACTTAAAACAATCCTCAGTCATAGTCGGCTAGTAGAAACCTGCTCTTTTGAGCATCCAACTCATTTTCTAGGCCGATTGATGAGTGCCACAAAGTCCCTCATGGACTTCTCCTGTAGCCACCTTGGATCGTTCGTGGTCTAAACACTTTAATAGTACTTCGTCAATGGTTTGGTGATATAGTGTGTCGTCTATCAACACAAATTTAAACGCTTATCGCCGAACCTTCAGATCAACCCTTTGGCTAGGGTCTCTTAAATACTGGATGATTGGAATTCTCCAATCGCCCTTATGGGCTTCGGAGGGTTTCACTAGCTCGCTCCCTGAAAAAGTATCGAAGTTACTGATTTCGGGGTGCCCCCGAGCCCTTCCTGCTTCTACCGAAGCCTGACTAGACTGACCGTGCGGAGTGCACTAGGCCGAAGCCCCCTACTAGAGGGTCCGGGCTCCCGGAGACCCTTACTGTGCGGAGGACTTTGGCTCATGGTCTCCGGCGTGCCAGACCCTTTGGTGGGCAGAGTACTCTGGTCTTGGGACCTCGGCGCGCAGTAGCCTCCGGTAGCCAGAGGGGTCTGACCTGTAGGGTACGCCCATCCGAAGTCACTGGCTTAGGTAGTGAGACCAAACATCGGCGACTCCTGTACAGAAAATTTTCCTCTTCTGACTTGGTAACCAGATGCTTGCTGAGCCAAATCGTTTGCAATTGAATTGGTCTCTCTTGACATATGAGAAATTTGAAGTCATCAAAAGTAGCAACTATGTTCAGGCACTTATCCAAGTTGCTGTTTAGCAAGCCATTAAAACATTGAGCACTCTTAGCCACTTATTGTACGACTAACAGGGAATCACCATGCGCATGGACATGTTTAACACCTATGGAATCTAACAATTCAAGCCCTAATAAAGCCTCGTATTCAGCTTGGTTATTAGTAGAAGGAAACTCTAAACGAACCGAGGCCTCAAAGTGCATTCCGTTAGGTGATATGAGGACCACTCCAATACCTTGTCTATTTTTGCAAGCTGAACCATCAAAGTAATGTTTCCATGATATTACCTCAATCAAAGCAACATTGTCACTCCAACTGATGTCTATGTGGTTATCAACTATAAAGTTGGGTATGATCTGGCCTTTCATAGCTCTTAGGGGTTCATAGGCCAAATCATACTCGATCAAAGTGTAAGCCTACTTTCCGATTCTTACGCTCAGAATCGGCTTTTGCAACATGTGTTTTATAGCATCGGTTTGGCAAATGACAACACATGTAGTAGGGAGAAGATAATGGTGCAATTTGGTGCATGCGTAGTAAAGTGATAAACACAAACATTCCACAAACGCGTACCTGGTCTCGGCGTCCAGCAGGCGGCGGCTCAAGAATGTGATGATGTACTCTTTTCCTTCTACCTCCAAGGTTAGCACGACCCCAATCACGCTATCTTCGGCAGTGATGTACAGCCAAAACGGAATCCTGACTTTGGTTGCTCTTACCACGGGTGGCGACGATAAGCACTCCTTGATTTTCTCAAAGGCACTTTGCTGGCTTGCCCCCCCAAGTGAACTCGGCCTCGTTCTTTAGCCAGAGTATGGGGACAAAGGCATCAATCTTGCCAGACAAGTTGGATATAAAGTGACGCAAATAATTCATCTTGCTTAGCAACTTCTGCACATCTTTTTTGCATGTCGGCGCCGTAACATTTCTAATCTTCTCAAGCCTCTTAGGATCAATCTCTATGCCTCTCTCATGAATCATGAAACGTAAGAACTTACCCGCTGACATGCCAAAGGCACATTTGAGTGGGTTCATTTTCAAGCCATACTGTCGCATCCTACCAAAAGCAACTTTCAAATCGGCTAAATGGTTTCCCACAGCATCTGATTTGACTACGACATCATCATTGTAAACTTCTAACATAACTCCTAGTAAGTCATGAAAGATCAAGTTCATAGCACACTGATACGTGGCGCCAACATTTTTCAAACCAAAAGTCATAACGACCCACTCAAATAAATCGACAAAACCAGGGCATCGAAAGGCTATCTTGTAGACGTCCTCTTTGGCCATAAAGATTTGATTATAACTGGCATTGCCATCAAGAAAGCTTAGTACCTTGTGTCCTGAAGCATTGTTGATTAGCATGTCGGCTATCGGCATCAGATACTCGTCCTTCAGAGTGGCCTTGTTCATATCCCTGAAATCAATACACACTTGTATCTTGCCACTCCCTTTCTTCTCTACAGGCACAATGTTAGTGACCCATTCTGCGTACCTGCATGGCCTAATAAATCCAGCTTTGAGCAGTCGCTCTACTTCTTCTTTAACTCGGTCATAGACGGCCGAGTTAAAGTGATGAGGAGGCTGTTTATAAGGCCTAAATCTAGACTTGACAGGTAGCCGATGCTCCACGAGCTCACGGCTTAGTCCCGACATCTCGCTATACTCCCATGCGAAACAATCGATATACGACCGAAACAACTTTATTACTTCGGCCTTTTCATCAGGCTATAAATGTTGGTTTACAAAAGTCGGCCTCGGGATGACACCATCACCTATGTGAACTTCCTCTAAGGGATCGGCCGACGCAAAACCTTGTCCTAATTTCTCTACTTCGCTAAAGTCTTTGATGGCCTCGGCAATACCGTCTTTATTAGATCGATACTACTCCACACGAGACTTTAGCCAATCCAGATTGTTCTTGCTAGACATGACTACTAATACCAAAACAGTCGTGCTACACCAGCGGCTTTACAGACACTAGTACAAACGTCCTCCAGACACAATAAAAAAATCGTAATCCGAAAGATCTCTACCTGACAGACACTCTACCTTGTTGTGAACGGCGTCAACTGATACATCGGCCAATGCCACTTGGGCTGAAGTATCTGCGGGAATGAATTCCACTTCATCACTGTCCCACTAAATTAGGCACTAGTGCAGAGTAGAAGGAATGTTGTAATTCGCGTGAATCCAGTCGTGCCCAAGCAGTACGCTGTAGTTACGTTGTACATCGACGACGAAGAATGCTGTCGGTAATGTCTTGTTGCCCACTGTTAACTCCATGGAGAGCACGCCCTTGGCCTCGGAACTCTCACCGTTGAAGCCGTTGAGCATCAAGTTGGTCTTCTTTAGATCGTCCTCGTCCCTACCAAGTTTCTTCAACAGCGAGTAAGGCATTAGGTAACAGTGGCGCCACCGTCGACAAAGCATCTGGGAAATCGGCTTTATGTAAATGTGACCTCTGACGTAGAGAGGCTTCAAATGGCGAGCCGAGTCCTCGGGCTTCTCAAAAATAGCATTGCGCAGGCCGAGGTTCAACTGAGCGACCTCGGCCTTGTCCTGCGGTAGGGCAAACTCGGCGGGCAGTGTGACAACGTTGATGTCCATCGCCTGGGGTGCAGGCCCCTCAGAGACAGGCGAGTAGTCGTCGTCATCGCTCGGGCTAGGAGCCAAGGTTGATATCTCAACCGGCTTCATCCTCCATACCTGTCTTGTAGTTGGTCGAGGGTGGATTTCCTCAAAAATAGCGTCGCGCTCGTTCTCGGCTTTCTTCTCGACACTCTCCTGTGCCCGTAGCGTTGTAGACGTCTCTTTTGTCATTTGGACATGCTGGAGGTGCCCAAGATGGTTGTGGCTTGGTGCCAGGTGCTACTGCCTGGTTCCCATCAACTCTAGCCGAAGTGGTACTGCCCCCTTCGGCCTCTTGCACTTTGTATTCGGAGGGGGCCTTCGCTATGGACCCCGGGCAATCGGACCGGCCGTTGTTCGGCCGATCGAACCAGGCTTCGGCGCGGGCTCCGGCAGAAGCAAGGGGCTTACCTCCATCAGATTTCGGCGATACGACCTTCGGGATTGGGACTTCTAGGAACCTACTCTGGCTGTGATATCTTCAGACTTCCCGTTCTTCGGGCCTCCTCACGCTTGTCCTCTTAAACTTCGCCCTGCACGATCCAATTCGGAGGTACTATGGTCAGCCTATGGATTGATGCCTCCCTCCGCTGTGTTTGCTTGTCCCTGCCATTCATAATATCCGAAGTAAAACAAGGCATAGCGTTAAGTTGCGGAGGGTACTCTGGCTGTGATACGTACGGAGCCCATGGAGTTCCCTCCCAGTTGTACGACGGAGGCATCGGTGGCTCCAGTGGCCTCGCCCACTGTGAGCCGAACCCGTTACCCGGAGGGGGGTTCGGTAGAGTCAATGGTGTCTTGGACCATATCAGTGAGGGGTCCTGCTAGGCCGAAGGTACGTTCGGCCAGTGTGAGCCGAAGCCTCTTGTCGGAGGGTTCGTCTAGAGTGGTGCGTGGTTCGGCCATCGGGGGCGGAATTCACTCCGCATGGGGTCTGGCCACTGGGGTCCGAAGCTACCGTACAAGGGGTTCAGCCATTGAGGTCCGAAGCCACCATACGGAGTATCAGGGACACTATGGCCTGAAGTCCCCGTGCGGAGGGTCCGGCCATTGTGGTCCGAAACCATCACGAGGAGGGCTCGGCCACTGTGGTCCGAAGCCCCCCTCCGAACGCCTTGGGCTCTTCGACTGACTTAGTTTTTTAGCGTGGGGACCTGCTTCCTTGGCCTTTCTTTGATGCTTGTTCAACAACATCTTGTATGTTACCTTCGGCCTCTGTGAGCCTTAGCCGAAGGGATGTTAATGTTCTGTTTCCACACTCCCACCTCGGGGTTCTTTGGTATGAGTGTGCGTGTACGCGACTCTCCAACAATTACAATCCTTCCCTTTAGTCGACTCGGCCTGTTCTGGCCGAATCAATACCTTCTTCTCGCCGAGGTCGACGGTGTTGACAGGAAAAGGATCTTTGTCCCAGCTTCATCTTTGGATTGTGTCTATTTTCAATCGTCCTTCTTCTATGGACGATTGAACCTGCCGTAAAAACATTGCAGTCGTTAGTATTATGTGAATGTGGATCATGCCACTTACAGTATGGATGTTTCTTCAACTCATCGGTATAGGGAATGACTTGACCTTTAGGCAACCTAAGAAGCTGGTTCATTAAGAGAAAATCAAATATTTTATCACACTTAGTTATATCGAATGAGTACTTGACCTCACTAGGCCGATTCTTCATGGCAGACAGCCATAATTCGGAACAAGTGATGGGTTTACTCTTAGCGTTCCGAACCCATTCGGCCATGTACATGTCGGCCGAATCCTCCTCTTTTGATTCCTCCCCGTCAGAGCGTTCCATAATGTAGATTCAGCCCTAGGCTTGTTAAACGTTTTAATAAACTTTTTATCTTTGGCTCGGCCTTTCTGGACTAGAGCCTACTGCAGGACTTGGCTAACCTCTAAAAAGTTCGGGCTGCTAATCTTTCTTTTAATCCCGAAACGTAACCCATTAAAAGCTAGTTCCGCCAAATCCCTTTCTGTAATACTAAGGTGAAACATCGGTTTCTAGTATCCCTAAAATCTTGAGGTACTCGAAGATGCTCTCGCTAGATTTCTACCTAACTGATGTCAAGTGTGAAAGCCTAAGTTCTGTATCACCTGTGTAAAGTAATCATGGGAATTTTCTTTCCAAATCATCCCACATCTGAACGGAGTTCGGTGGAGCGCCGGAAAACCAAGTTAAAGTGGTGCCAGATAGCGAGAGAGAAAATAGTCTAATTTTAGAGCGTCTGTCCTGCTAGCTTCTCCACACTGTGCTAAAAAATTGACTAACATGCTCTAGTGTGGTTTTTCTAACCCTCGCCGTCAAACTTAGTGAATTTGGGATTCTATAGCCGCGGGGGTAGGGTACCGTATCGAAATGATCAGGATATGGCTTACGGGAAACCATAAACCGACCCTTAGGCACGAAGCGGCGCATTCCCTAAATAATGCGCGGATTCGCTCCTCTAAGTCATCTTGGTCTGCCGCCTGGGCATGTCTCTCGTGTGGGGGCGAGACACACGGTGGATGTCGGCGTGCCGGCAATGGGCCTCTTCCCTACGCGCTAGCTGTACGACGTGCTCGGGGCCTAGGGCCTTTGCATGTGGCGTGGGCAGGGCTGGTACCGATGCAGGTGGTGGTGGTGCGTGGTACGTAGTGTTAGTTGGGCCGTAAGCATAATGACTAGTCTCGGCCATGGGTGATGGGGCTGGAGCTGTAACGGTCTTGCTAGTGCTACACGTTTAGTTTTGCTGTACACATGATGTTGGACCGGAAACGAACGACCAGAGGGGGAGTGAATGGGAGCTTTTTAAAATTTCAGAGTAAAAAATAGCCTTCTGTTTTAGTTTTGTCTTCTGCGGAACAGGCTTCGAACACACCCTTCAAAGTTCTGGTTCGAGGTATTTCACAGCTCCGAAATCAGGCTTCGCAAGGGGCAAAAGTTCGAAGCCAAGAAGACTTCGCTCCACCCCACAGCCCCGAAGATTTAGCTCTGCTAAGTCAGTGCAGGCTCCGCACACTAGGTGCCTTCAAGCAGGCTTCGCACTTCACCCTTTGCAAGAGCAGACTTCCCTGTGAGGACTTCGACCAAACACTCAGCGCTAGCAACTGGTACTAGGCTTCACACTTCGGAGGTCTAAACGCACACTGAACACACTTCGCCGAGGACTTCGACAAGGGAAGAAAACGGGCTTCGAGTTAAGCCAAAAACAATGCTTCACTAGTAATCAGTGAGGTCCAGCCTCCGGTTTACACAGAGCGAACACACACTGAGAATCACACTTCACCCAGATAGACCTCTCACACACTTCTCCAGAAGAGATTCAAAACATAAACTCACTCAGGAAGAAGATGGTGTACATAGGAATCAAGACTTGCAGTGCAAACACAGAATACAAGTTCAAGCACAAATGAAAAAACAGAATCAAGTTTCATTACTTGAACTGGGAACACAAAAATGAACTCATAGATCTGAATACAAAGTGTGGCGGCTAGCACAGAGCTCAAAAATGGCTGCTCAAAGTGTTGATGTGACCTAGATAGCCTCCACTATTTATAGGCACTATTTAGCCCTATGAATAGACTACTTTACCCCTAAGGTTTTACACTATTTTGGAGGCTTCTTTTGTCAGCTTCGCAGAGGAGATAGCACCAGCTTTAGCAGAGTAGACGCGGTCAGCCTTTGCAGTTTTGGACCCTTCTGAAGCCCTCTTTCGCACGCGAGGGGTGCGGTAGCTTCGGTGAGAAGCCTTGAGCCTGACGGCCCTTCGCTTCACAGAAGTCAGCCTTCGATACAGTGACGGTTGTTAGCCGAAGCCGTAAAAGCCCTTGGGCCTTCGCCCAACACCTCCGGAGTGGACCACCACGCTTCACAGCTTCTCCCAGCTCGAACTCCATCAGTCCGTGTACCGAAGCCATGCATGGCCGAAGTACCTCAAGTCAACCTCACTCTGAAGCCCTACCTTCGGAGTACCACCCTTCAAAGTCTCTCCTTCGTCCAAGGCCTTCACATGAAGCATTCCAATGAGCACTCTGTCACAGTGTGGTCTCTCCCCGAGCACCACTCCTCGACGAACCTCACCCGGACATGCCTTCGATGCACCTCGACTTCTGAGGACCTTCGTCGGGTATACCTTCGAGTGCCTCCTCCTAAGCACACTTAGAACACCTTGGCCTCAATGTTGAGGACTTATTCCACCATACTCCGAAGTCACTCCATTCGGAGTACCCTTCGAAGTGCCTCGCCTCCGAGGACTTGTATCGGAGTACCTTCCAGTCGGAGCCACACTTCGCACTTACTGCCTTCTCCTGGCGCACCTCGACCCAAGATCCGACCTAGACCCCTTCGCAACCTTCGTGACCGAGCTCCCTGCTCGCTTTGCATCAGCTCCTCGCTTTACCCAAGTTCACTTGCTGCGAACCGTCCGTCATCTCCGAAGTCACCTGCGCACCATAGACAAGCAGCCAATGTATCCAGTACCACCGGAGACCTATCTGGGTAAACAACCTTCGATACACACTCCAGTGTTCCGCCCAAAGTACCGAGACCTTCGTACGACCCAGTCATTGTGTGCTATCGGACCCCTCCGACAGGCACACTACGCTGCAACAGCCGCAGCAAACAGACCTACCGAACCTTTCGGTGAAACAACCTCCGAACCCCTTCGGAGGGACCCCTTTGAATCAGAGGAAAATATCCGTCAATCACTCATCACAGACTCCGAAACCAACCCTTGGTTTCTCACATGATTTACCGGGGGCAAACTAGCAATAGGGACTGGTGGTATAGCCCTCAGTAAATCCAAACCTTCTAAGAGTCGCCTTTACTTGGGAGCTAACTGCCGAATCTAAACGGTTGACTAGTGAAGCGCTAACGGCCTGATATACTGATGCAACTATTTTTTGCTCAATCTCTAAAGAAGATAATCGAGGCGATGCGAGCGTTACCTAGATCCGAGCAAGGTCGGGGGCGATGATGTCGCGCTTGATGAAGCCTGCGCGCATCTTGACGTAGCCCCCAAGCATCATGTCTTGGAGCGCCTTCAACTTTGCCTCGATCTCTACTCGGTCTTCTGCGGGAATATCTTCAAGAGTAGGTGTTAAGATGTTGCGGTTGTTGATATCTACGCCTCCTATGGTGTCCATCGGCGGTGTAGACGTAGTAGTCGTTGTAGATGTACCGGTGGCCAACGTAGACGTACCCGTCATGTTGGCGTAGCTGTCCCTAGTGGAGTTGCCAAAAAGTGTATTGACACGAAAATGTGCTCCCGCACTTGGGTCAGTTCGACAATCTAAAAGTGTGCGGATACTTAGGGACAAACCTAAGCGTAACACAACACCGACGTCACGTTCCAACTACCCTTAGCCGTGGTAAGGGGGGTGGAGTCGCCAGGCAATTAGATCACACAAAATAATCCAATTAGCCGAAAGAAATATATTAAACACAATAAATCAGCAAACCGCCGGAGCCTGTCTACTTCGGAGGGGGTCGCCGAAGTGTACCTTCGTCGTCTGATGTGAAGTGTCCCGTCGAAGGGTACCTTCGGCGTTCAGACTGATCCGATCGAAGATGAACTCCGAACGGATCTGGATGCGACAATCACCTCTAAACAGCGAGATTCAGTGTGAAGTCTTCGATACAGTAAGATACAAAGTACTGACTCGAGAGCAACGTGCAAGCGTGACTTCGTCTGGAGCGGAGTACGAGTGTGGCGAAGCCTGTCGTGACGAAGTCTATTGGCAAAGCGTGCGGTCGAAGCAATCTGTCCCGCTGAAGGGTGTTCTGGAAACCTCCGAAACCGGTCTCTCAGCTCCGAACACTTCCGAAAAAGTAGATCCGAATGTGGAAACCTACAACAGAGTGGGTTCGAAGTAGTAATTCGGCCTGATGACCGAATTCTACTAAGTGTTGCACTAATAGTGAAGGTAGCAATCTATTACGCAGATTAGCGGATACTTCACAGGCGAAGTAACAACGTGATAGCAATCTATTACATAGATTAATAGATACTTCACAAGCGAAGTAACAAGGATTACCACTGTTCCAAAGTGGTCGTCGGAGGGCTTCCAGGCAAACCCACGAAGAGTACAAAAAAGTAAAGATAATAAATGTGATTCAAAGCTAGGGCTTTGTGTTTGATTTGTGTTGGGGTGGCTCTGAAATGGCTTCGCCTCTATATTTATAGGGGCTAGACCTCTGATCTAATCTGCTATGATTCGGCTGAATAGAGATAAAAACTTAGCCAGAATCGTGCCCAACTCTATCTCTGCTGAAGTGGGCCTTCGGCCAGGCCCGTCGAAGCCTGCTCCTCTGTCCGAAGCTTCGGTGGCGTGGGCCTCCGAAGGCTTCCTGGCCGAAGGCCGTGGGCTGGCTGAAAGCTTTCGGAGCCCATAGCCCAATGGTCCTTCGGCCCTATAGGGCTTCGGCTTAACCCGATATATGTGTATTTTCGGCCCAAATTACCAAAATTGAAATTTTGACAATCTTAACCATTGATGCCATTTTTTGCTATCAACAGCCTCGTGTGACTCAGGTACATGGGCGATGAGTGACTACCGGGCAGAGGGGCCACGAAGTCGAGCCGACCCAATCTGGGTACATGGTCCAAGAACGTGGGGGATTCGCTGGTCTATTTGACCGGGTTTGACTCAAGTAAACGTGCGGTGAGCGATTGCCGGGTTGAGTGAGCCGAGGAATCGGGCTGGCCCAATTGGGGTACCCGGTATGAAGACAATAGATACTTTGTTGGTTTCGATGCAAAACCGACACCCCAATCTAGAATGCCCATCAGAGATACAACGGTCCTGAAGTGAAGCCGTAGCTGCTACGAAAGCTCCGCGTCAAGACAAGCTATTTGTAGATAGGATTTTACTATTTTGCCTGTTGGGCCCGTAGTTTTAGTTTTACGTCTGTGTGTATTTTACCTTAAGGCTAATTTGGTCTTTTCTAGTTTTTTGAACTGCCTATAAAAAACCGTGTATTCCTAGGGTTTCCACCAACTCACTCAATTGAAAAATCTGAGTTCACTTTCTTTTCCAGCTTCTTCTTCCTCAAGCTTTCCCCTACACTATTCATTCGGTGCTAGCCTTTTCTGTTGCAACAATACCTTCGTCGAAACGCTAGTACAACAAGCATGACTAGTTTCCTCTGAACTAAATCTTGCGGCTGGACAGAAAGGCACGTGCGGGGCAGAGCAATCGAGGTTTCCTCTGGTTTTTTACCGATCGGCCGTGAGGGCGTGACACTCGTGGCGGTCACATCTGGAGCTCTCATCCGGTTTTTTCTTCCCTGGAAAAAACCACCACGGATCTGGTTTTCTTCCTGGAGTTTCGGTGGTGCTTCCAAGGTGTGGCGTTGTGGTTCTAATAGCAGTGCCTAGAGCGGCGGCTGCTTGCTGTTGTCGCTAGGCGGCGGGCTCCCAGCTAGCGCGCAGGGATTCTGTAGGAGCGAACAACGAACAGGACACATTCACAAGTGCAATAGTCTTATCTTGATCCTTGTGCAAATGCATTTTTGATCCTTGTGCAAATGCATTTTTATTTTGATTATTCTGTGATTTATTCACTTGCTCAGTATTTTATTTTCATATTTCACTATGATTAGTTATTGATATATCTGTTTCCTTAGTGCATTTTGAATCATCTGTGAGTGCTATTAGTCATCTGCATTTATTTTATCTGATCAACAACATGTGAATTGTTGATTGTTATACTTGAGTTGTCTGAAATTCCTGTGAGCTAAATGATTTGTTAACCTGCCTTTAAGCACTTTGGTGGTGTATTTTCGATTAAGACACCGATCATTTTTAGGCAAGATTACTTTTAGTGCTTATGATCTCTCAGACTGTCACATCACAACATATTTGATATGAGAGTGATAGCGCCATTTTTACCTGTGTTTTTGGTCAAAGATTTTGGTTATCTCTTGAGGTGTGCGTTGGGTGATGAGAGAAGGCTATTAATTCAAAAGAATTTTTTAGGTGCCCATTCACCCCCCTCTAGTCGCTACCCTCGGTCCTACAAGTGGTATCATACCAAGGTTAGGGTTTTTCCATACCTTAACCGGTTTTAACCCAAAGTAACGATCATGACTTCTGCTAGAAAGGTCCCGTCTCTTGAGGTTTTTGGCTATAACTATTGGAAGACTCACATGCGAGCCTATCTATTGAGCTAGAGCTCAGGGATATGGGACATGTGTGTTCATGCCATGTTCACTGTACTTTCGGCTGCTGAGCATACTACTCTTGAGATAGTCGCTCAGCATGACCTGAACAATAAGATAGTGAACATTTTGTTTTCTGGTTTAGGTCCTAGCGAGTTTGATCGTGTTAGCCATCTCGACACTGCTCGAGAGATCCGGGCTACCCTCCAGACACACTATCAGGGGATAGTTTAGGTCAATGCTAGGCTTTATCAGACCTACTAGCGAGAATATGAAAATTTCTCACAAAAGCTAGGTGAGACTGTTGAAGCTTTGTTTGGTCGCTTTTAGTCGATCATTAACAAGCTTTGGGCCAACAAGGCTGATCGAGATCAGCTGTTCTCAGATCATGAATAGGCTCTCAAGGTTCTTCATACCTTAGACCCTAAGATCTGGAAGATCAAAGTATCTTCTATTGTTGAGAGTGCTTCCTATGATACCTTGACTGTCGTAGAGCTTTTCGGTAAGCTCAAGGCCTTAGAGGTTGATATCCAGTTGAGATCAAATCTCACTGGTTCTAGCTCAAAAACCCTGGCCCTTGCGACACCTTCTGCTGATTCTAATTTTGTGAGTTGTGCTTTGTCCTCTTTGATGTCTACCACTGAGGACCAGTTGGAACTTTTAAGAGATGATGACTTGTGTTTGTTCAATAGCGGGTTTCGTCGTGTCTATTATAAGAGGATGTTCAAACGACATGGCACAAAACTTGGCTCCAATGATTGTGGTGATCCAGGTCATTTTATCGTTGACTGCCCTGTCGATAGCAAAAAATGGCATTAATGGTCGAAATTGTCAAAAAGTCAATTTTAATAATTTGGGCCTAAAATATGTTGTTTCCTAGCACAGGTCGGTCCGACCGTCCATGTAGGCCCAATCAGACCGGCCCAACCCGAGTCCAAAGGGAAAAAAAATGTTTTCGGGTTGTTTTTATCTCTAATCCAATCATAACCAATTTCGGCCGACTCCTAGTCGAATTAGAGTCCGAGAAACACCAAGACCAACCCCTATAAATATAGGGGCAAGGCCGATTCAAGGCTATCTCCACAGATCAACTCAAAACCCTAGTTTTGAATCACACTTTTATTTCAATCTACTTTACTTGCCCTAGGATTAGCTTTAACGTCCATCTTCATGAGTTTGCACTGAAAGCTCTCCTTCTGTCGCGTCGTAATCATGGTAACTCCTTGTCGATTCGCTCATGAATCATCGATTTCATCCACGTAACAGATTTCTATTGTTTTATTGGTTTTTACCGGTGATTCGGTCTCTTGGCCGAATTACCTTTGGTTTCTTGGTGTTTTTTTGTAGTGTTTCATCTCTCCCATCTTTGCCAAGAAATCTTGCTGCAAGCCATCCATAGAAAGACGATCGACGGGACCCTAGAACCCATCTTCCAAGGGCAGTCGGTCTGACCGGAGGCAACCCCTCGGTCTGACCGGCTCGTTTTGTGCCTCCACTTGACGCGCCGGCGCACTGCAGTTCGACCGACAACGCGAGGCCGATGTTGATAGCGAAAAATGGAATTAATGGTTGAAGTTGTCAAAATATAAAATTTTGGTAACTTAGCCGAAAATATGCCAAATTCCTAGCACATGCCGGTTTGACCTGCCATGTACCGCCAGTCTGACCGGCACCACTTTGGTCAGACCCACCATAGGTCTGGTCAGACCGGCCAACCCTGTATCCGATTCAGATTAGCTGATTCTAGATCTATTTTATCTATAATTAATTATTGATGACTTGGAACCCGTATCCAACTCAGAGAAGAGCCCAGGAACTCATGACCCACCTCTATAAATAGTGGCAAGGCCGATTCAAGGAGACACCCCCAAAACCCTAATAGATCAAATCTATTATCTACCTTGAATCGCATTTACTTTCTTTGCCTTAGTTTTAGCTTAGCACGTACATCTTTGCTGGTTTGCATTGTGAACCATCCGTCCGCCACGTCGTAATCACGGTAAGTCCTTGTCGGTTCACTCGAGAATCGTCCGTTTCATCCACGTAATGGATTTCTATCATTTTATCGGTTTTATCGGTAATTCGGTCTCTTGGCTGAATTACCGCTGGTTTTTTGGTGTTATTGCAGTGTTTCCACCTTATCTTCTTCGCCAAAAACTTTGGTGGCAAGCTATCCACGACAAGACGATCGCTGGAGAACTTAGGCATTCTGATCTAGCATTGTCGGTCAGACCAACGTTGCCTAGTCGGTCTGACCGATGTGTGCCAGATCTGTCATCCCTGTTGCCAGCAATAGCAGGTCTAACCGACGTTTCACCGTCGGTCTGACCGAACATGTTCAAGTCGAACCCCTTCACGCCAGAGACTACCTCGTGCCGGAGGCTACTTCGCACCGGAGACCACTTCCCGTCGAGGTATATCCCGATCCCTTCAGCCATCTACGGTCCGACCGGAGGTCTTCTCTCAGTCTGACTGACCGAAGGGTGAAAATACCCTTTCGCACCCATGCACCAAAGGTCCCCTTCGGTGAAGGCTTCGCACTGCCGGTCAGATCGGCCATGTGCCTTCGGTCCGACCGGACTCCCCTCGCCGGTTTGACCACCTGTTAGGATTCAGTCCAACTGACCCTACTCTGGTTGGTTCGGTTTAATTAGGTTTTTATTATTTTTTAGTTATTTTCCAACACTACGGTTAGTTGAATAATTTTAGATTAATATTATTTTATTGCTTGGCGACTCCGTTATCTCCTTACCATGATTTAAGGATTATCGGAATGCGACGTCAACATCTCGTGATGTTTTTGGATCATCGAACCAACCTAATTGCGGAGGCACACTTTTTTGTCAACACACTTTTTGGCGACTCCACTGGGGATAGACATGCCAAGAACCTCTACATCGGCGACAAGTACACCTACTACCTCTACATCAATGGACCCTCGACACTGATGGATCCGATGGGGAGCTCAGATATTGACGATGACAACATCATCGTACCCACCATTGACGACCTCTCCGAGAAGGATAGGGCAGAACTCAAGGCCAAGACGAGGGAGCTACACACCTTTTTTCTTGGTCGCTTCACCAAGACCCGCGAGGGCTTCATCAAGCGCGATGGTGACATCCCCGATCTTTTCGGAGATAAGGTAACACCATCATCTCCTCGAATGTCCTCCCAGGACCTCGAGCAAAAGATAGCCAACACCGTTGATCAGGCCATTAGTGCTACAGTTGCAAACCACGTAGAGGCCATGGTTTACTCAAAATTGGACACGAAGATGGAGGCGATGTTTAGGAGATTGGGATTTTCCGAGGCCATTTTCCCCACTCCAATAGCTAGTGTACCCCATGTTCATCGTGTATACAGTAGAACCGATGGGAGTATTGGAAAAGTTGTCACATCCTCATCCACGCCATCCATGGCCGAGGTCCTACATGACCCTATCGGTCAGATCGGCCCTTGGGCTGGTCAGACCGACATGTGCTAGATTACTCAGACGACAACGGTCGGTCAGATAGGCCACCAAGCTGGTCAGACCGCTCCTACCACATATTATGCGCCGCCACCACTACTTGCGCCTGCGCTACCTCTCTCCGTGTTGTCCGCACCTCCCACTCCCGCACACCCGCATAGGCCCGATCACATCTCGTATCGCGAGCCACAACGAGAGGAGGAACTACATGGCTGACACCATGATATACCACTGCGTGTCACGCCCCCACACGAGAGATGCGTGCAGGCAGGACGCCTAGATGACCTTGACGGGCGGATTCGTGCACTATTTAGAGAGGTCGTGGGTTGGACACCTAGAGAATGGGGTAGGGTTTATCAAAAGTCATACCTTGATTACTTCGATACCATCCCGTACCCATGGGGTTTTAGGGTGCCCGAGTTTACAAAATTTTACGGTGAAGGTAGTAAAACCACCCTAGAGCACATAGGTCAGTTCATAGCACAGTGTGGCAAAGCTAGTGGGTCGAATGCTTTAAAGCTTAGATTGTTTTCCCTATCGCTTTTCGGCACCGCTTTCACTTGGTTTTTGGCGTTACCGCCAAACTCTGTTCAGACTTGGGCCTAGTTGGAGAAGAAGTTCCATGACTATTTTTATACTACGGAGACCGAGATTAGGCTTTTGCACTTGACATCGGTTAGACAGAAGACTAATGAGAGTGTTTCTGAGTACGTTAAGCATTTTAGGGACACTAGAAACCAATGTTTTACTTTGAACATTTCTGATAGAGACTTGGCCGACCTAGATTTTAACGGTCTTCACTCCGAACTTAAGGAGAAACTTGATGGCCAGAATTTCTTTGATGTTAGTAAAGTGCTACATAAGGCTCTGGTTCAGGAAATCCGAGCCAAAAGTAGAAAATTCACCAAGACATTTAACAAGCCTAAGGCCAAGGTGCACGTCATGGAACACTCCAATGAGGAATTATCGGAGAGCGAGGATGACTCGGCCGACATGTACACTGCGGAGTGGACTTGGTCTAGTAAGGCCAAGCCCATCACTTGCACTGAGTTACGACCGTCTCCTACTAAGAGTTAGCCCAGCGAGGTGAAGTATTCTTTTGATGTGACCAAGTGTGATAGAATATTTGACTTTTTGTTGAAGAACAAACTTATCAGGTTACCGAAAGGTCACATCATTCCGACTCCGATGACTTGAAGAAGCGGGCTTATTGTAAGTGGCATGATTCTCATTCCCATTATACTAACGATTGCAATGTTTTTCATCGGCAGGTTCAATCGGCCATAGAAGAAGGATGGTTGAAGTTGGATACAAATCCCAAGATGAAGCTCAACCTTGACCCTTTCCCCGTGAACACTATCAATCTCGACGGGACCCTTTCCCCGTAAACACTATCGGAAGAGTGGGTTCGGCCCATGATGGGCGAAACCATTGGAGCCACCGCTTCCTCCACCATATCATTGGTCCATGGCACAGTGGCCGCCGTGTTACTTTCCGCCTCCCGGGTACCCTACCCCATATTATGTTGCTCTATTTGTGCCCTCCGGATTTTATAACATGTAGGATCGGATGAGTGCGCCAAAAAGTGATGTCTTCGGCAGACTATCCGTCGCGCCACGAGGACGTCCAGAGGTGGAATTAGAGGCCATCATCATCATGGTGAGGTCCCAGGACATCCCAATCCCTAAGGGTACCTCCACGGATCAAGGCAAAGAAGAACCGCAAAGATCACTCGAGGAAACCACCGGTCGGACCACAGCCTTAGGGCCGGTCAAACCGACTTCACCACTACGGTCTGACTGGCCTACTATGGCCGGTCCGACCAGATCTTTTCAGGCATCTGGCACTAGTTGGTCCGACCGACTCCCTATGGCCGGTCCGACCAACACAACCCCGTCAGACTAGCCGAGTAAAGCCGGTCCAACCAATGGTATACAAGAGCAGAAATTAGCCAAGCGCAAAAATACCGAGGCCGATCCGAGAAATTCCTGTTCAGTCAAAAATTCTAGAAGCAAGTTTGTGGTGCCCGACACTAAGTCGTAGCCTTCGTGGGAACCTCTAGGTATGACTAAGTCCTAGAAGAGGCAGCTACAACGCCTTCGAGCCTAGGAGATGCATGAGAAGAAGGCCGAGGACGAGCAATACATCGTTTTCAAGGAGATCCATCCTGACCAACAACGGAGTAGGTTTGGAAGCCGAAGCCAGTTGTCGTAAACAACCCGACTCCTACTCCAAGCGACGACGTGGATGACATGATGGAAGACGACTACACACCGATCTCCGAGGGGCCCTCTCCTCAAGCGATGGACATAAACATCGTCATGTTACCAGCTGAGTTTTCTCTTCCAAGGACGAGGCCGAGGTTGCTCAGTTGATCCTCGGCCCACGAGATACCATTTTTGAGAATCCCGAAGATGTTTCTCGTCACTTGAAGCCTCTATATGTTAAGGGACACATCGACAATAAGATGATCTTGAGGATGCTTGTAGATGGAGGTGCCATCGTCAACTGGATGTCGTCCTCTCTACTAAAGAATCTTGGTAAGAATGAAGATGACTTAATTAGGACCAACTTGACGCTCAACGACGAGAGCTCTGAGGCTAAGGGCATGCTTTCTTTGGAGCTGACGGTGGGCAACAATATGTTGCCGATGATGTTCTTCGTCGTTGATGTGCAAGGTAACTACAGTGTATTACTTGGGCGTGATTGGATTCATGCCAATTGTTGCATTCCGTCTACTTTGCACTAGTGCTTGATTCAGTGGGACGACGATGATGTATAGGTCGTACCAGCTGACACTTCGGCCCACGTTGCTTTGGCCGATGTGTCCATTGATGTCGTCCACAATAAAGTAGAATGTTTGTCAAGTAGAGATTTCTCGGATTACAACTTTTTTAGCGTGTCTGAGGGTTGTTTTGTTCTATTGTGTGTAAAGCCGGCTGGTGTAGCATGACTATCTCTAAATTAGTAGTCATGTCTAGTAAGAGTAATCTTGATTGGCTAAAATCTCGTGTAAAGCAATATCAGTCTTCTAAATATTGTATTGCTGAAGCCATTGAAGATTTTAGCGAAGTAGAAAAGTTACGTCAAGGTTTTGCATCGGCCGACCCTCTAGAAGAGGTCGATATAGGCGATGGTAGTATTCCAAGGGTGACATTTGTAAATCAAAGTTTGTAGGCTGATGAAAAGGCTGAAGTAATAAAGTTGCTTCAGTCGTATGTCGATTGTTTCACATGGGAGTACAATGAGATGCCCAGACTAAGCCGTGAGCTCGTGGAGTATCGGCAGCTGATCAAATCTGGGTTTAGGCATTATAAACAACCCCCTCGTCACTTTAATTCAGGCGTATATGACCGAGTTAAAGAGGAGATAGAATGATTACTCAAGGCTGAGTTTATTAGGCCATGCAGGTACACTGAATGTGTTGCTTACATTGTGCGTGTAGAGAAGATATGGAGTGGCAAGATTTGCGTGTGCATTGATTTTAGGGATTCAAATAAGGCCACTCGGAAGGATGAGTACCACATGCTGATAGGTGACATGTTGATCAATGATGCTTCAAGACATAAGGTACTATGTTTTCTTGATGGCAACGCTGGTTATAATCAAATCTTTATGGCCGAAGAGGATGTCTACAAGACAACTTTTCGATGTCTGGGTTTTGTCGGCTTGTTTGAGTGGGTGGTTATGAGTTTTGGTGTAAAGAATGCTGGCGCTACATATCAATGTGCTATGAACTTGATCTTTCATGACTTTCTAGTAGTTATGCTATAGGTCTACATAAATGATGTTGTAGTCAAATCAGATGCTATGGGAAACCATTTAGCCGATTTGAGAGTTGCTTTTGATAGGATACATCAGTATGGCTTAAATATGAATCCACTCAAGTGTGCTTTTGGCGTGTCAACGGGAAAGTTCTTAGGATTCATGATTCATGAAAGAGGTATTGAGATTGATCCTAAGAGGCTTGAGAAGATTAATAACTTTGAAGCGCCGACATGCAAGAAAGATGTGCAGAAGTTGCTAGGCAAGGTAAATTATTTGCGCCACTTTATATCTAACCTATCTGGCAAGATTGATGCTTTTGTCCCCATATTTCGGCTAAAGAACGAAGCCAAATTCACTTTGGGGGCAAGTAAACAACGCACGTTTGAGAAAATCAAAGAGTTCTTGTCCTCACCGCCTGTGGTAAGGGCACCAAAAGTCAGGATTCTGTTTCGACTATACGTTGTTGTAGAAGATAGCGTGATAGGAGTTGTGCTAACTCAGGAAGTGGAGGGAAAGGAGTACATCATCACGTTCTTGAGTTGTCGCCTATTGGATGCCGAGATGAGGTACGTGTTTTAGAGCGTTTGTGTTTGTCACTTTATTATGCATGTACCAAACTTCGTTGCTATCTTCTATCTGGCACATGTATTGTTACTCGTCAAAATGATGTTATAGAATACATGTTGCAAAAGCCGATTCTAAGTGGGAGAATCAGAAAGTGGGCTTATGCTTTGATTGAGTACGATTTGGCTTATGAACCCTTGAAAGTCATGAAAGGCCAAGTCTTTGCAAATTTTATAGTTGATCACCATGTAGATGTAAATTGGAGTAGTGATGCTGCTTTTATTAAAGTAGTACCATGGAAACTTTAATTTGATGGTTCGGCTTGCAAGAATGGCCAAGGTGTTGGAGTTGTGCTCATATCACCTAGTGGTATGAGTTTCGAGACCTCGGCCTGGTTAGAATTTCCTTGTATTAATAATCAAGCCGAATATGAAGCTTTGTTTCTAGGACTTGAATTGTTAAGCTCCATGGGTATTAAATTTGTTCATGCATATGGTGATTCGCTATTAGTAGTTCAACAAGTAGCTAAAGATGCCCAATGTTTTAATGGTTTACTAAATAGCTACTTGTATAAATGTCTAGACATAATTTCTACTTTTGATGATTTTGAGATTTCACATGTGTCTAGAGAAGCCAACTCAGTAGCAAATGATTTGGCTCAGCAAGCATCTGGTTACTAGATTAAAAGATGTAATTTTTTCGCACAAGAAAAACCGATGCTTGACTTTATTCTACCACACAAGTCAGAGCACATCGGTCTGACTGACTTGACATGGCTGGTCCGACTGCAGGTGTCTGGTCAGTCTAACCGACCATGTCAGGCTGGTATGAACACCTTGTGCCAGCCGTCCGACAATGGCCGGTCTGACCGACCCTCCATGGCCGGTCCGACCGCCCCATGTCAGGAGGTTTTAGGACATGGGAGGCAGGTTTAAGTTTGTAATTTGAACGCCAATTCAAGGAAGGATTTGGCAAGTACTTCAGGTAATCATGAAGATGATTGGAGAACTCCAATCATTCAGTATTTAAGAGATCCTATCAAGCGGATTGATCAGAAGGTTCGACGACAAGCGTTTAAATTTGTATTACTCGACGATGAGTTGTATCGCCGAACTGTTGATGGAGTACTTTTGAGATGTTTGAATGGCGATCATTCTAGACTTGTTGTGGGTGAAGTACATGAAGGTCTTTGTGGTACTCATTAGTCAGACCAGAAAATGAGTTGCATGCTCAAAAGAGAGGGTTTTTATTGGCCGACCATGACTGAAGATTGGTTTAAGTATTATAGAGGATGTGAAGCATGTCAAAGGTTTGTTAATATTTAGCTTTCTCCTGCATCTTTACTTAATCCTATTATTAAACCATGGTTGTTCTGAGGTTGGGCCTTGGACTTCATCGGCATAATTTATCCTTCCTCTTCAAAAGGGCATCGGTTTGTGTTGATGTAGGACCGAAAGTAGCGACCAGAGGGGGGTGAATGGGCGCCTAAAAAATTCTTTCGAATCAATGGCCTGCTCCCAAAACCCAACGCAAAAAATACTAAACAGCAAAGCGAGAACAGATTGACTAAGTCTGCAGATTCGAAGTCTGCTGATTCAGAGGTTGCAGATTCGAAGGTTGCAGATTCGGAGGTTGCTGATTCGAAGGTTGCTGATTTTAAAGTCTGCTGATTCGAAGTCTGTGGATTCGAAGGTTGCAGATTCGAAGGTTGCAGATTCGAAGGTTGCAGATTCGAAGTATGCAGATTCGAAGTATGCAGATTCGAAGCCTGCAGATTCGAAGTATGCAGATTCGAAGTATGCAGATTCGAAGCTTGCAGATTCGAAGTCTGCTGATTCGAAGCTTGTAGATTCGAAGTCTGCTGATTCAAAGTTTGCAGATTCGAAGCTTGCAGATTCGAAGTTTGCAGATTCGAAGCTTGCAGATTCGAAGTCTGCTGATTCGAAGTCTGCTGATTCGAAGCCTGCAGATTCGAAGCGTGCAGATTCGAAGTCTGCTACACAGAGTTGGACTTCACACAAGAAAAGGGACTTTGACCCTGCCAACTCGATCAAAAAGCAACACAGGAAAAGCAAGGCTAAAGTACTAGCATACTGTAGCTACAGGAAAGTAGTACTACTTGCTACCAGCCACAAGAACTAGTACTCTTGTGAAGAACAAACAGAAGCCACAGAGAAGCTTCTGCTTAGGAATAAATTAGTTGTGTGCAAACCGAACCAACAGAACCTTAAATGAAGTGCTGCGCATGAGAATCAATAGGAATAAAAGCTTCCAAACAGTAAAGAGCCAAATGAATCTCAGGAAGAACAGGAGGTTGCCTGGCGGCGCACACAGGGAGAGAGAACAAGCACGCAGGAACAAAATGACCCAAGGGATGATTCAAAAAGTGATTTCTAGAAGGGTAGTCCAAACCCTAGGGATTGGGGCCCTATTTATAGGCTGCCCAACACTAGGAATATTCTACCAGCCCCTTAGGGTTTTTACAGACGCAAGAATAAAGGAAAAGACTCTACTGCCCTTAGGTATTTTTACAGACACGACTGACTGACTGTGGGCCTAGAGTTACAGATGACTTATCCGGAAGCTAAGCTTTCGTAGCGACTACAGCATCTCTTCTGAACAGTCGGATACAAGATCGATGGTTGTCAGTTTTGCGCCGAAACTGACAAAGCCTCCACCGACTTTGCACCAGGTACCCAGATTGGGCCGGCCCGATTCCGCAGCTCTCTCAGCCCGGCAATCACTCACCGCCCGTGTACCTGAGTCAATCCTGGTCAACAGCCCAGTGGGTCTTCTACTGCTTCTAGCCCATGCACCCGGATTGGGCTAGCCCGACTTCGCAGCCTCCTCTGCCCGACAGTCGCTCGCTGCCCGTGGACCTGAGTCACACGCGGCCCATGAAACAGCAAATCTCTTCTTTTTCTGTCCTCTTTGACTATCGTTGACAATGACTCATCACTTCTGGAGCCATGAGGCCCATGCTATTCAGCATGGCTCCTCAATCTCCCCCTTGATGAGTGCATTGTCAACACTCCTCTTCTTCAGCTCTTCAGCACCTGCGAACAAATGTGGAAACACGAAAACAAAACACAAGAAAACAAAGAAGAAGAAAAAAAATAAGGTAAAAGTTTAACCCTAATGACCGAAAGCCAAACAAAAGCAAGAAGTGGTCATTATGGTTAACCAAAACGTAAAAGCTCAAAAATGAGTGCGATTTCAGAACAACAAGGATATCAACAGAGTAAGAACAAGCGAGACAAAAACTCCCCCTTAAACTCCGATCCCCAATTTTCTCCCCCTTGTTGACAAGTGAACTCATTAAGCACTCAAAAGAGACATAGACTCCCCCTGAAACGCAACTCCCCCTCAAAATATGTAGTGAATTCAACTGGAGTGCATAAGGAGTGTAGAAAGCATGCTTCTCAGATATGATTGACTACAATTACAACATCTAACAGATACAGCAAAAGACATACTGTAACGATACATGGCATGATCAGTGCAACAGATGATATCTAAAGAAAGTCATTTGCACACATTTTTCAGTTTTTGCAAACAAAAACATCACCACATGTTCCAATAAACAAGCAAGGTAAACATGAGATGCAAAAGCTAACTGATATCTACCAAGATAAGCATTGTCCAAAACAAAGTGCTTCAGCAAACTTGTTATTATTTCAATTTTCAAGCTTTTTCTTTTCCCTTTTTCATTTTTGCCAGGGGTTATTTGCATGTCAAACCTTATGCTGACCGACCAAGTCAAGCCTAGGCCAGAACTGGACCATCAGAAGCTTAAGACATTGGTCTTGGCATACACTACAGTGTCCTAGTTCATACCAAAGTGCTATGGTACGCAGTCCAGAACAATGCAATGCGACAAGACAAACCCACCTGGATCTTTTCAATTTTAAACATAAAAAGGCATGGAATTTTCATTTCTCTGGTTTTTCATTATTTTATAGCACATTTCCATGATTAAAGCATACAGATGTCCAAGTTGCATATTTGCATCCAAGTCAGGAACTAGCTACGAGGCATGTAACAGATAGCAAGAACATTCAGCCTACGCATGCTAGTTATCAGAAGCAATGGTGATCATTTTTCAATTTTAAAGCATAAAAAGCCATGCATATGACAGATATCAGACTTATCAAGCAAACTGAGACAAGACATGATCATTGACAAGTAATCAAAAGCATGTACCACCTAGAATAAGTAAAGCAGTTCAATCATATAACAGAAGCAGCTCTAAAGTGTGATATGTGAATATGCAAGATATGAACACACACAAAAAAGGACTCAAGAAACGAGTAAAGAAGAAAAAAAACTGACGCAAAATATCCTAGAAAGGATACACAACACCCAAATCCCCTCGTAAATGCTCAAAAGTAGACTGATCTAGGGGTTTTGTCAAAATGTCAGCCAACTGATGATGGGTATCAACATGAACAAGGTCAATGACACCTTTCTCATATTGATCCCGCAAAAAGTGAAAGCGCACATCAATGTGTTTGGTTTTTGAATGGAGACATGGGTTTTTCCCTACACTAATTGCACTGGTGCTGTCGCAAAACAAAGGAACTCTGGTAGGAAAGAACAACCCAAAATCTCGAAAAGTGGAAATCATCCAAACCAACTGTGAGCAGCAGTTAGCAGCAGCTACATACTCAGCCTCTGTGGTCGAAAGAGCAACTCCAGATTGCTTTCGAGAAGACCAAGATACAAGAGAAGAACCAAGAAACTGGCAAGTACCGGAAGTCGACTTGCGATCCAACCGGCACCCACCAAAATCGGCATCCGAAAATCCAGATAAATCGAGAGAAGATGATGCTGAATAGAAAAGACCAAGATCAGGCGCATAAGTGAGATACCTAAAGATGCGCTTGACAGCCTGCCGATGAGATGCGCGTGGTGAAGACTGGAAGCGCGCGCAAAGTCCCACGGCGAACTGTATGTCCGGTCTTGTTGCCGTTAAGTATAACAGCGAACCGATCATCCCTCGAAACTCCCTTTCATTGACCTTGACGCCGCTCTCGTCCTTGTCCAGACCCCCAGATGTGCCCATCGGGGTCATCTGCGGCTTCAACTCACCACCAAATTCAAATTTCTTAAGCATGTCGCGAGTGTACTTACCTTGGTGGATGAAGGTACCGTCCTTGGTCTACTTGATCTGGAGCCCTAAGAAGTACTTGAGCTCACCCATGAGGCTCATCTCGAACTCGCTGTGCATATGCTCAGAAAACTTGGACACAAGATCATTAGTAGTACCGCCAAAGATAATATCGTCCACGTATATCTGAGCGACTAAAAAATCTGAAGCATCTCTGAGCAAGAAGAGAGTTTTATCCACAGAACCCATCACAAAGCCCTTCCCCAACAAAAACTGCTTCAACCGGTCATACCAAGCCCTGGGGGCTTGCTTCAACCCGTATAAAGCTTTTTGCAACTTAAAAACATGTCGAGGAAACTTGGGGTTCTCAAAACCGAGGGGCTGCCTAACATAAACCTCCTCCTCTATGTACCCGTTCAGAAAAGCACTCTTGACGTCCATTTGAAAAAGCTTAAAACCCATCGAAGCGGCAAAGGCTAAGAGAATGCGAATGGACTCAAGACGGGCAACAGGAGCGAAGGTTTCTTCAAAATCAATACCTTCTTTCTGGCAAAAACCCTGGGCAACTAGTCGAGCTTTGTTGCGCACCACAACCCCATCTTCACCTTGTTTGTTCTTGAATACCCACTTGGTGCCTATGGGGTTGCATCCTGGTGGCGGCTCAACTAGTGTCCAAACCCGATTGCGGACAAAATTCTCAAGTTCTTCTTGCATAGCATTAATCCAATTTGAATCGGAAAGAGCATGAGAAATGTCTCTGGGCTCAAAAGATGCAACAAACATGGATTCAGCAAACACAGCAAGAGAGGTAGAAGAACGCAAAGTTCTCTCAGTCAAATCACCTATGATGAGTTCTGAGGGATGGTCACGCTGAACTGCTCGGGTTCCCTGGTGATCTGAAGTCACCTCACCGGAGTCAGCAGCAGGCACCTCTGGACTCGACTGAGGGGGCTCGATCATAGTGGAAGAAGTGATCAGAGGTCCGCCCTCATCCTCAGTCGAAATCTCAGAAGGCGTGGTCTCCGCGGGGGATGCAGAAGGCCCACCCTCAACAGCAGCTGGAGTATCCTCATATTCCTCGAAGATGGATTCTCCGAGCTCATCATTACCGGAAAGCTCAAAAGAAGGAGTCAAAGAAGGCAAGGACTCATCAAATGAAACCTCACAGGTCTCGACAAGCAGCTGGGATTCGAGGTTCCAAACACAGAAGCCTCGAGAATGCAATGCATAACCAAGAAAAACACCATCCCAGCAACGAGACTCAAACTTGTCCAAATGCCCTCCCTTCTTGAGCACAAGGCACTTGCAGCCAAATGCTCGCAAGTGGCTCACCTTGGGCTGTCTGCCAAACCGCAGTTCATATGATGTCTTACCAAGGTAAGCTCTAAGAAAGATGCGGTTGGCCAGATAGCAAGCCGTGTTCATGGCTTCAGCCCAAAAACGCCTAGGAGTCCTGTGCTCATCGAGCATCGTCCTTGATGGGGGATTGGTCCCGATCTTCTGCTAGGTAAATGATAACTTGGGTTGGTGGAGAATCTCGACGTTGGCGATCCAAGGCTCCGGTCCGGCGGATCAAAACCTTGCAATCGTTACACCACTATCTCCATTGGTTATCAACCACGCAGGACGCGATTGACCTCGCCACGAAGGCTAATTCCTGCAAGCGAACCCAAGAACACAAGCAAGAACAGGAAGGATACAAGTCGAATGCCAAATCACAGACAAACGATGATAAGGTGAGGTTTCACAAACGCCAATGCAGCAGCCAATCGGTCCGGTGCAAGAGGCGGGATCTAAACACACAAGTGTAGATGCAAACAAAGCAAAACCTAACCCTAAAGGCGGCTGGAGTGAGTTATATAGGGCGTGGGCAGCCTGTGGAAGGCGAACAGACTCAGTAGAAGGCGAACAGACTCAGACTATGGCCCAACACGGCCCAGTTTTGTCACGCAGGACTGTTTTAAACACACAGGTCGACTCGAGACTCCAAATGAGACGAAACCAACGGAAAACGATCCGTCTTCTCCTTAGCTTTCCAAAAAGTCCAAGAACGTGCCAATCGGACTTCGTATGAGGAAGGTATGCCCATTTTGGTGCAAGGTGGTCGATGTAGTCCGAACCAGCGAATTCTTGACTTCATGTCATCCGTGCGACTCCGTCTTCAACTCCAACTATTCTATTCCATCTCCCATGTTCCTAAGCAACAAAATATCACTAGTATTCAGTAGCATCCCATCCAAACAAACATTAACATAGTTGGTAAGGAAAGAATTAACCTCATGGTTCAAGCGATGGGCACGGGCGCGTGTGATTGGTCCTGGTAGTTGCATTGTAGGTGGAGGCTCCATGTGTGTATCATGTGAAGTGATGTCCTCATCATCCTCCCCTTCTTGAGTTGGAGTCGTCCTCGACTCAAGCTCATCGTCATCTCCCAAATAGGGCTTTAAATCTGAAATGTTAAATGTGGGACTAACCCCAAAAGCTGCAGGCAACTCAAGTTTATATGCATTATCATTTATCTTCTCAAGCACACGGAAAGGACCATCAGCACGTGGCATCAATTTAGACTTTCTCAAATCAGGAAAATGATCCTTGTGCAAGTGCAACCAAACAAGATCACCCGGTTCAAATGTTATCTCTTTTCTACCCTTACTACCATAAGCACGATATTTCTCATTCATTTTCTCTATGTTTGCTTTAGTAGTTTCATGCATCTTAAGCAATAATTCAGCACGTGTAGTAGCATCAAAATTCAAGTTTTCAGATGGTGGTAATGGTAGCAAATCAATAGGAGCACGCGGATTAAAGCCATAGACCACTTGAAACGGACTTACCTTAGTAGTGGAGTGTACTGACCTATTATATGCAAACTCAATATGAGGTAGACACTCTTCCCAAAGCTTCAAGTTGGTCTTCAAAACAGCCCTCAACATGGTGGACAATGTACGGTTGACGACCTCCGTTTGTCCATCCGTTTGGGGGTGACAAGTAGTAGAAAATAGCAATTTTGTGCGAAGCTTGGCCCACATTGTCTTCCAAAAGTAACTCATAAACTTCACATCATGATCTGAAACAATGGTTCTAGGCATCTCGTGCAATCTCACAATTTCCCTGAAAAATAAATCAGCAATATGTGAAGCATCGTTGGTCTTGTGACAGGGAATAAAGTGTGCCATTTTAGAAAACCTATCCACTCTTACAAATATGGAGTCTCTCCCCCTCTTTGTCCTAGGCAATCCCACAATAAAGTCCATGCTAATATCTTCCCAATGTGCACTAGAAACAGGAAGTGGAGTATACAAACAATATGGGTTAAGTTTGGACTTAGCTTTATGGTATGTGGCACAACGCTGCACAAATCGTTCAACATCTCTCCGCATCTTTAGCCAATAAAAATTATTGGACAGCAGGGCCAAAGTCTTTTCTCTCCCAAAATATTCCATTAATCCACCGCCATGTGATTCCTGCAACAACAGCAAACGTACGAACGAATCTGGAACACATAGCTTGTTAGCATGGAACAAGAACCCGTCATAAACATGAAATTTTTTCCAGCCTTTCCCATCATTACATTTAGTGTATGGTTCAGCAAATTCTTTATCTACAACATACAAATCTTTCAAACTTTCCAAATCTGGAACGTTAATATCAAGTTGAGATAAAAGAACAACCCTGCGAGACAATGCATCAGCAACCACATTTTCTTTACCATTCTTGTATTTCACAATGTATGGGAAAGGTTCAATAAATTCAACCCATTTAACATGTCTACGGTTCAGTTTAGCTTGCCCTCTCAAATATTTTAGTGCTTCATGATCAGAATGTATAATAAACTCCTGAGGCAAAAGGTAATGTTGCCAAGTTTCAAGCACACGCACTAAGGCATATAATTCCTTATCATAGGTAGAATAATTGAACTGTGGACCATGCAATTTCTCACTAAAATAGGTTATGAGTTCACCTCCTTGTAGCAGCACATCTCCTATTCCAAAATCACTAGCATCACATTCTAACTCAAAAGGCTTACTAAAGTCGGGTAGCTGAAGTAGAGGTGCATGTGTAAGGCGATCCTTGAGTGTGGCAAAAACTTGTGCTTGTGCTGGTTTCCAAGTAAAAGTAACTCCCTTCTTGGTCAACTCAGGTAAAGGACCGGCTATGGTGCTGAAATCTTTCACAAAACGCCGGTAGAAACCTGCAAGACCAAGAAAACTACGTACTGCAAGGTTAGTTTTAGTTGCAAGCATGACACGTCCTTTTAGATTGATAACTTGTGATGAAGAAGGAGAAACAACTCTATCTTTTTGTTGCCTCGAAAGTGTTTTAGCTACTTGCTGATTTTCAGAAAGTTGTTTGCTCTTTTGTGCGTCCCTAGCACGTTTTTCTTGTTCAAATTTCACAATTTCAGCAGGAGTCATAGGAAGCAATGTAACTTTCTTTCCTTTATACATAAATGTGTACTTATTGCTCCTACCATGGTGTGTAGCATCAGTATCATATACCCAAGGTCTACCAAGTAATAGAGAACATGCTTGCATTGGTACTACATCAAATTCAGCAACTCCGAAGTATGTACCAATGGAAAATTCGATGTGAGCAGTTTTTGTTACCATGACCTTACCGCTATTGTTGAACCATTGCACGTGGTAAGGGTGTGGATGTGCATGTGTGGGAAGTTGAAGCTTAGTTACCATGTCGAGACTCACCAAATTGTTGCAACTACCGCTGTCGATGATGACACGCACACGACGGTTATTGACGAGGAAGAAGGTTTGAAATATATTGTTCCGTTGTGCCTGGTCGTCCTGGTCCATGTGAGTGCTCAAGTCACGTTGTACAATAAATGCTGCCATGTTAGTGAAAAGACAAAACAACAAAGAATAATCCTTATGTAAACAGCTAGGTGGGGTGGTGGGTGTGTGGTGGAAGCAATCCGTCAAGCGCCTTACCCACGCTTGCAAGTGTTCTTACCACGCCGCAGTGAGGTCACCGGCCTACAGGTGATGAACCAAGTGGAGGGTGGTGTGCAATTGCAAGAAATGAACCTGTCCTGACCAAGAGAAAGGTGTAGCTTGGAAGGCAAAGTGAGTAGCAAGGATTAGCGATAATAATAACAGTTAAACCAAGTTCAATAAGTATTCCCTAGTACTCGTCAAAGTTGCTGGCCTTAGTGCTCCCAATGTGAAAATTCAAGCAATAGAGGGAAACTATGTGCCCAAAACTCAAATGGAAGCAATAACAGGCCAAAATCAGCTCTCTGCAGATCAGACAAGGGATCGGACAAGAGATCGGACAAGGGATCGGACAAGCAGAAACTGTTACTCCACTGATAATCTGTTACTGCCGCTGCTAATTCTGTTACTACCGCTGATCGGACAAGAGTTCGGACAAGGGATCGGACAAGAGATCGGACAAGCAGAATCTGTTATTGCCGCTGATAATCTGTTACTACCGCTGATCGGACAAGCAATAGACAGGACCGCTTCTCTCTTTTTTTGATTTTTTTTTCACTCTATTTTTTTCGAACAAGGATGACCAGAGATGCAACCACAAATTGGGTCAGGAACACGCTCAAAAAATTTCAGATTTTTCTGCCAAACGAGCGAAAAGTTATGCCTGTTTTACCGAAGGGGGGTCCCAAAGACTCGATGTAGAAAACGAAAAGGGGTTGTGGGGGGGGGTTCGGGTGGGGAATTTTTTGAGACACAAGAACAAGTACTACTCAAACGACACAAAGAGATTACTAAACCAGCAACAAGACTCGACCAAGAACACAAACTCAACAAGGTTAAAAACTGAAATTAAAATCGCAAGGCACAAAGGGGTTCTCGGTGGGGAATTTGTTTGGTGCGGTTTTCTGGACTCTAGGTAAAAACAAAAGCAGATCGAGATTACCTAACGGGAAACCTGTGCTCTGATACCAACTGATGGGGGATTGGTCCCGATCTTCCGCTAGGTAAAGGATAACTTGGGTTGGTGGAGAATCTCGACGTTGGCGATCCAAGGCTCCGGTCTGGTGGATCAAAACCTTGCAATCGTTACACCACTGTCTCCGTTGGTTATCAACCACGCAGGACGCGATTGACCTCGCCACGAAGGCTAATTCCTGAAAGCGAACCCAAGAACACAAGCAAGAACAGGAAGGATACAAGTCGAATGCCAAATCACAGACAAACGATGATAAGGTGAGGTTTCACAAACGCCAATGCAGCAGCCAATCGGTCTGGTGCAAGAAGCGGGATCTAAAAACACAAGTGTAGATGCAAACAAAGCAAAACCTAACCCTAAAGGCGTCTGGAGTGAGTTATATAGGGCGTGGGCAGCCTGTGGAAGGCGAACAGACTCAGTAGAAGGCGAACAGACTCAGACTATGGCCCAACACGGCCCAGTTCTGTCACGCAGGACTTTTTTAAACACACAGGTCGACTCGAGACTCCAAATGAGACGAAACCAATGGCAAACGATCCGTCTTCTCCTTAGCTTTCCAAAAAGTCCAAGAACGCGCCAATCGGACTTCGTATGAGCAAGTTATGCCCATTTTGGTGCAAGGTGGTCGATGTAGTCCGAACCAGCGAATTCTTGACTTCAAGTCATCCGTGCGACTCCGTCTTCAACTCCAACTCTTTTATTCCATCTCCCATGTTCCTAAGCAACAAAATATCACTAGTATTCAGTAGCATCCCATCCAAACAAACATTAACATAGTTGCTAAGGAAATAATTAACCTCATGGTTCAAGCGACGGGCACGGGCGCATGTGATTGGTCCTTGTAGTTGCATTGTAGGTGGAGGCTCCATGTGTGTATCATGTGAAGTGATGTCCTCATCAGTCCTGGCCATCTCGACTAGCATTCGGTTCTTTCGTTCCACAACGCCGTTCTGTGGGGGAGTGTAAGGAGAAGAAAACTGATGGTCCAAACCCTGATCACTACATAAACTGATGAACTGAGAGTTCTTGAACTCAGAGCCGTTGTCGGAGCGAATTGCTCGCATCCGACCATTGTTCTCATTCTTCAGCTTCAAAATCAGGTCATGAACAAATTGAAAAGTTTCGTCCTTAGACTCCAAAAAGAAAACCCACGAGAATCGAGAGAAGTCGTCAACAATCACAAGTGCGTACCACTTCCCACCGACTGAACGTACCCGAGCTGGACCTACAGTGTCCAAGTGTAAAAGCTCGCCTGGATACGAAGTCATTACCTGAGTCACAGGTGAGTGAGAAGCAGCAACCATTTTCCCATGACGACAGGGATGACAAACTAGATCTTTCTCTATCTTAAGCTTGGGCAATCCTCGAATGAGGTCCATAGAGCTTAACCTGACTAGCAGATCAAAACTCAAGTGACCTAACCTCCTATGCCACTTCCAGAGCTCAGAAGAAGATCCAGCAATCAAACAGTGAGAAGGGCCAAAAGAACTAGAGAAGTTAATTCGAAAAACTTTGCCGAATGGTAAAATCTGGCAAATCAAAGACCCTCTAGAATCAACCACAGAAGAATTACCCTTCTTAAAACGCACTTCCAAACCATCCTCAAGAAGTTGCGAAACAGAAATCAAGTTGAAGTTCAAATTTTTAACCAAAGAAACATTCTTCAAGGAGAAATGATATGAAATGCGAATTGAGCCTATGCCACTTACTTTCCCTTGACCGTTGTTCCCGAAAGTGATGTATTCTTTGGAGCTCGGGGGAGTGAGACTGGAGAACCATCTGCGATGTCCCATCATGTGGCGAGAGCATACTGAGTCCATGATCCAAACATCCTCCAGTCCCCGGTCCTTGTTGTCGTCGTCGTCGGAGTCATCGAAGGAGCTCTTTTCTTCCCTATTCCCAAGAGCCATTGAACAGAAGCTCTTGCGGGATCTTCGACGCTGGTGTGAGCGGCTCTTCGGCTTGTCTCCGAAGGCCATGAAGCAGAGGCCTGCCGGATCGTCCTTGTCCTTCCCCTTTCTGATGGCGATCTCCTCATCGCTTGAGCTCGATGAAGAGGAAGAAGATGTGGACTGCTTGGAGTAGCTCTTCTCCATCTCGGCGAAGAAGGCCTTATCGCTCTTCTTGTTCTCTCGCCGGTAATCCTTCAGGGCTTTCTTGAAGAATCGAGTCTTCGGCTTGCCCTTGTTGAAGGATGAGCTCTCGTGCTTGCCGGAGTCATGGAAGCTGCTAGTCGGCTCAGAAAACTTGGACACAAGATCATTAGTAGTACCGCCAAAAATAATATCGTCCACGTAAATCTGAGCGACTAAAAAATCTGAAGCAACTCTGAGCAAGAAGAGAGTTTTATCCACTAAACCCATCACAAAACCCTTCCCCAACAAAAACTGCTTCAACCGGTCATACCAAGCCCTGGGGGCTTGCTTCAACCCGTATAAAGCCTTTTGCAGCTTAAAAACATGCCGAGGAAACTTAGGGTTCTCAAAACCGGGGGGTTGCCTAACATAAACTTCCTCCTCTATGAACCCGTTCAAAAAAGCACTCTTAACGTCCATTTGAAAAAGCTTAAAACCCTTTGAAGCGGCAAAAGCTAAGAGAATGCGAATGGACTCAAGACGGGCAACAGGAGCGAAAGTTTCTTCAAAATCAATACCCTCTTTTTGAAAAAACCCTGGGCAACTAGTCGAGCTATGTTGCGCACCACAACCCCATCTTCACCTTGTTTGTTCTTAAATACCCACTTGGTGCCTATGGGGTTGCATCCTGGTAGCGGCTCAACTAATGTCCAAACCCGATTGCGGACAAAATTCTCAAGCTCTTCTTGCATAGCATTAATCCAATTTGAATCAGAAAGAGTATGAGAAACATCTATGGGCTCAAAAGATGCAACAAAAGCAGATTCAGCAAACACAGCAAGAGAGGCATTAGATGAACACAAAGTTCTCTCAGTCAAATCACCTATGATGAGCTCAGAGGGATGGTCACGCTGAATTGCTCGGGTTCCCTGGTGATCTGAAGTCACCTCACCAGAGTGAGCAGCTGGCACCTCTGGACTCGACTGAGGGGGCTCGATCGTAGTGGAAGAAGTGATCAGAGGTCCACCCTCATCCTCAGTCGAAGTCTCAGAAGGTGTGGGCTCTGCAGGGGGTGCAGAAGGCCCACCCTCATCAGCAGCTGGAGTATCCTCATCTTCCTCGAAGATGGACTCTCCAAGCTCATCATCACCAGAAGGCTCAAAAGAAGGAGTCAAAGAAGGCAAGGACTCATCAAATGAAACTTCGCAAGTCTCGACAAGCTGCTGGGTTTCGAGTTTCCAAACACGGAAACCTCGAGAATGCAATGCATAACCAAGAAAAACACCATCCCAGCAACGAGACTCAAACTTGTCCAAATGCCCTCCCTTCTTGAGCACAAAGCACTTGCAGCCAAACGCTCGCAAGTGGCTCACTTTGGGCTGTCTGCCAAACCGCAGTTCATATGATGTCTTACCAAGGTAAGCTCTAAGAAAGATGCGGTTGGCCAGATAGCAAGTTGTGTTCATGGCTTCAGCCCAAAAACGCCTAGGAGTCCTGTGCTCATCGAGCATCGTCTTGGCCATCTCGACTAGCATGCGGTTCTTTCGTTCCACAATGCCATTCTTTGGGGGAGTGTAAGGAGAAGAAAACTGATGGTCAAGACCTTGATCACTATAGAAGCTGACGAACTGAGAGTTTTTGAACTGAGAGCCGTTGTCGGAGCGAATTGCTCGCATCCAACCATTGTTCTCATTCTTCAGCTTCAAAATCAGGTCATGAACAAACTGAAACGTTTCACCCTTAGACTCCAAAAAGAAAACCCACGAGAATCGAGAAAAGTCATCAACAATGACAAGCGCGTACCACTTCCCACAGACTGAGTGCACCCGAGCTGGACCAACAGTGTCCAAGTGTAAAAGCTCGCCCGGATACGAAGTCATCACCTGAGTCACAGGTGAGTGAGAAGCGGCAACCATTTTCCCATGACGACAGGGATGACAAACTAGATCTTTCTCCATTTTAAGCTTGGGCAATCCTCGGATGAGGTCCATAGAGCTTAACCTGACTAGCAGATCAAAACTCAAATGGCCTAACCTCCTATGCCACTTCCAGAGCTCAGAAGAAGATCCAGCTATCAAACAATGAGAAGGACCAAAAGAACTAGAGAAGTCAATTCGAAAAACTTTACCAAATGGTAAAATCTGGCAAATCAAAGATCCTCTAGAATCAAACACAGAAGAATTGCCTTTCTTAAAACGCACTTCCAACCCATCCTCAAGAAGTTGCGAAACAGAAATGAAATTGAAGTTCAAATTTTTAACCAAAGCAACATTCTTCAAAGAGAAGTGATCTGAAATGCGAATTGAGCCTATGCCACTTACCTTCCCTTGACCATTGTTCCCGAATGTGATGTATTCTTTGGAGCTCGGGGGAGTGAGACTGATGAACCATCTGCGATGTCCCATCATGTGGCGAGAACATCCTGAGTCCATGATCCACACGTCCTCCAGTCCCCGATCCTTTTCATTGTCGTCGTCGTCGGAGTCATCGGAGGAGCTCTTTTCTTCCTTATCCCCAAGAGCCATTGAACAGAAGCTCTTGCGGGATCTTCGGCGCTGGTGTGAGCGGCTCTTCGGCTTGTCTCCGAAGGCCATGAAGCAGAGACCCGCCGGATCGTCCTTGTCCTCCCCCTTCCTGATGGCGATCTCCTCATCGCTTGAGCTCGATGAAGAGGAAGAAGACGTGGACCGATTGGAGTAGCTCTTCTCCATTTCGGCGAAGAAGGCCTTGTCGCGCTTCTTGTTCTCTCGCCGGTAGTCCTTCAGGGCCTTCTTGAAGAATCTGGTCTTCGGCTTGCCCTTGTTGAAGGAAGAGCTATCGTGCTTGCCGGAGTCATGGAAGCTGCCACCGATGCCCTTCTTGTGTCCATTGCGCTTGGGGCAGTCGGCGATGAAGTGTCCTGGATCACCACAGTCAAAGCATCCGGATTTTGTGTCGTGTCTTTTGAACATTCTCTTGTCATAGACACGATGCACCCGGTTGTTAAAAAGACACAAATCATCATCACCTAACAACTCTAGCTGGTCCTCAGTGATAGACATCAAAGAGAACCCAGGACAACTCACAGAAGAGGGATCAACAGAAGGTGTAGCAAGGGCAAGAGATTTTGATCCAGAACCAATGAGATTTGATCTTAGCTGGAGATCAACCTCAGTAGCCTTCAGCTTGCTAAACAACTCAGAAATGGTCAAGGTATCATAAGAAGTACTCTCAATGATAGAAGATACCTTGATCTCCCAGATCTTTGGGTCCAAGGTATGGAGAACCTTGAGCGCCTGCTCATGATCTGAGACTAACTGAGCACCCTCAGCCTTGTTGTCCCGAAGCTTGTTTATGATCGACTGAAAATGACCAAACAAAGCCTCAACAGATTCACCTGGCTTCGGTGTGAAATTCTCATATTCACGCCGGTAGGTCTGATAGAGCTGAGCCTTGACTTGTGCTGTTCCCTCATGGTGTGCCTTGAGGGTAGCCCAGATCTCTCTCGCAGTGGAGAGATGGCTCACACGCTCCAACTCAGTGGGACCTAAACGAGAGAAAAGAATGTTCACAGCCTTACTATTGCTCAGATGTTGAGCAATGATACCAGCAATACCATGCTCAGCGACTGGCAATATGACAAACGTGGTGTGAACGTAAATGTCCCAAATGTCCGAACCCTGGCTCATGAGATAGGCTCGCATGCGAGTCTTCCAATAGTTATAGCCATAGGCTTCCAAGGACGGGACCTTGCCAGGAGACGTCATGGTCACTACTGGGGTTTAGAACCGGTTAAGGAATGGAAAAACCCTAACCTCGCTCTGATACCACTTGTAGGACCGAAAGTAGCGACCAGAGAGGGGGTGAATGGGCGCCTAAAAATTCTTTCGAATCAATGGCTTGCTCCCAATACCCAACGCACCTCTAAAGACTAAACAACACAGAAAGAACAGATCACCTAAGTCTAAAGTTATCTAGCCTAGAAGCAACTGTTGATAAACAGAGAAATGCCAATGCAGTGCTAATAGACAGATGAAAAGAGGACACGAGACAAGGAAAGATAAACTTCTCAGTAAAAACAATCTAAGTGCAATATGAATGAGAAGAGAAGTTACTGTTCAAATATGTCTCCTGTTCGGAACTTGGCGAAGCCAGCTTCGCCTGTCGAGGTCAGCTTCGGAGGTCGAAGCCTGCTTCATTGGTCGAAGCCTGCTTCGGAAATGATTGTCGAAGTCTGCTGAGGAGGTTTGGTCTAACCTGGTTCGAGGTGGCAAAAGAGCGAAGCTGCTTCGAAGCTAAGGACGAGAGTATCGAAAATAGCTTTGAACCAAGTACTTCGAAGCCTATCCCTCGAGCAGGAAGCTTCGAACACAACGCACAGACAAACAACCTTCGAAGAGTGAGGCGAAGCCCGACACACGGCAGAGAGAACAAATCGAAGTCTATGTTCTACCTTCGGAGCTAGCCAAATCAAAGTATGACCTTCGAACCACCCTTACTGGGACTTCGATCAAAACAGCAGAACACTTAGTGCGAAGTCTATCAGAAAGACATGCTACGTTCGAAGTCTGTCAACGTAGGCTTCACGAAATAGCCGAAGTATCCTCGAAACGTAGTGCACCTTCGCACAAATGGTCGAAGTATGTTAAGCTGACAGCACAAAAACATACTTCGAAGCTAAAAACACAGTGCACAAAGTGAAGACAAAGTTCAAGCGAAGCCCTTCGAGGAAGTCAGATCGAAGCCTGCCTCACGGAGCTGAGAGACTTCGAACATAGAGAAGGTACTTCGCCAGAAACAGTCAGAAAAGGTGTTCAGTCTTGTCTGCTTCGATCAAAAAGCTACGCTGAAAAAGCAAAGCCTGAGTACTAGTGTACTGTTGCTACAGTGTAGTAGTACTACTTGCAACCAGTATGAACTAGTACTACTTGTGCGAAGAACACAGGCAACAGTTGTCCGACTTGTTCTAGACACGAATGTTGCGCAAACGTCACCACCTGTAATGTGTGAGAATCAAAAGTTCGCTTCCGGAATAAAATGGTTCATTAACATGCCCAATCATCCTAATATGGTGTAATAGTACCGAAGGAGGTGTTTCTGGAGTTTCCATTCCGAACACGATTGTTGCGAAAACGTCACCACTCATAATGTGCATTTATATAAAGTTCGCTCTCGAAACAAAAAAGTCCAAAAACATGCCCAATCATCCTAATATGGTGTAATAATACCGAAGGAGGTGTTTTTAGAGTTTCTGTTTCGGACACGAATGGTGCGAAAACATCACCACCCGTAATGTTCGAGAATCAAAAGTTCGCTTCCGGAATAAAAAGGTTCATTAACATGCCCAATCATCCTAATATGGTGTAATAGTACCGTAGGAGGCTTTTATGTAGTTTCCGTTCAGGACACAAATGTTGCGAAAACATCGACACCCATAATGTGCAAGAATTAAAAGTTCGCTTCTAGAACAAAAAGGTTCAAAAACATGGCCAATCATCCTAATATGGTGTAATAGTACTGAAGAAGGTGTTTTTCGAGATTCCATTCACGACACGAATGTTGCGAAAACTTCACCACCCGTAAGGTGCGAGAATCAAAAGTTCGCTTCCGGAACAAAAGGTGTAATAGTATCGTACGAGGTGTTTCTTGAGGTTCCATTCACAACACCAATGTTGCGAAAACGTCACCACCCGTAATGTGCAAGAATCAAAGGTTTGCTTATAGAAGTACAATGTTCATTAACATGCCCAATCATCCTATTATGGTGTAATTGTATCGTATGAGCTATTTTTGGAGTTTCCATCCTGGACACGAATTTTGTGAAAACGTCTCCAACAGTAATGTTCGAGAATAAAAAGTTCGCTTCCGGAATAAAAAGGTTCATTAGCATGCCCAATCATCCTAATATGGTGTAATAGTACCGTAGGAGGCATTTCTGTAGTTTCCGTTCAGGACATAAATGTTGTGAAAACATCGACACCCATAATGTGCAAGAATTAAAATTTCGCTTCTAGAACAAAAAGGTTCAAAAACATGGCCAATCATCCTAAGGAGGTGTTTCTAGAGTTTCCATTTTGAACACGATTGTTGTGATAATGTCACCATTCATAATGTGCAATTATCAAAAGTTTGTTTTTGAACTAAAAATTTCAAAAACATGCCTAATCATCTTAATATGGTGTAATAGTACCGAAGGGGGTGTTTCTAGAGTTTCTGTTCTAGACACGAATGTTGCGCAAACGTCACCACCTGTAATGTGTGAGAATCAAAATTTTGCTTCCGGAATAAAAAGGTTCATTAACATGCCCAATCGTCCTAATATGGTACACAAATATTGTGAAAATGTCACCACCCGAAATGTGCGAGAGTCAAAAGTTCGTTTTCGGAATAAAATGGATCATTAACAGGCCAAATCATCCTAATATGGTGTAATAGTACCGAAGAAGGTGTTTCTGGAGTTTCCATTCCGAACACGATTGTTGCGAAAACGTCACCACTCATAATGTGCAAGAATTAAAAGTTCACTTATAGAAGTACAATGTTCATTAACATGCCCAATCATCCTATTATGGTGTAATTGTACCGTATGAGGTATTTTTGGAGTTTCCATTCTGGACACGAATTTTGTGAAAACGTCACCACCTGTAATGTGCAACAATCAAAAGTTCGCTTTCGGAACAAAAAAGTTCATTAACATGCCCAATCATCCTAATATTGTGTAATATTACCACGAAGGAGGTGTTTCTGGAGTTTCTATTCCAAACACGATTGTTGCGAAAACGTCATCACTCATAATGTGCAATTATCTAAATTTCGCTTCCGAAACAAAAAGTCCAAAAACATACCCAATCATCCTAATATGTTGTAATAGTACCGAAGGAGGTGTTTTTAGAGTTTCTATTTCGGACACGAATGTTGCGAAAACGTCAACAACAGTAATGTTCGAGAATCAAAAGTTCGCTTCCGGAATAAAAAGGTTCATTAGCATGCCCAATCATCCTAATATGGTGTAATAGTACCGTAGGAGGCATTTCTGTAGTTTCAGTTCAGGACATAAATGTTGTGAAAACATCGACACCCATAATGTGCAAGAATTAAAATTTTGCTTCTAGAACAAAAAGGTTCAAAAACATGACCAATCATCCTAAGGAGGTGTTTCTCGAGTTTCCATTTTGAACACGATTGTTGCGAAAAAGTCCATAAACATACCCAATCATCCTAATATGTTGTAATAGTACCGAAGGAGGTGTTTTTAGAGTTTCTATTTCGGACACAAATGTTGCGAAAACGTCAACAACAGTAATGTTCGAGAATCAAAAGTTCACTTCTGGAATAAAAAGGTTCATTAACATGCCCAATCATCCTAATATGGTGTAATAGTATCGTAGGAGGCATTTCTATAGTTTCCGTTCAGGACACAAATGTTGCGAAAACATCAACACCCATAATGTGCAAGAATTAAAAGTTCGCTTCTAGAACAAAAAGGTTCAAAAACATGGCCAATCAACCTAACATGGCATAATAGTATCGAAGGAGGTGTTTTTCGAGTTTTCGTTCAGGACATGAATGTTCCAAAAACATCACCACCCGTAATGTGCAAGAATAAAAAGTCCACTTCCGGAAAAAAGGTTCATTTGTTGATAGCAAAAAATGGCATTTACGGCTAGATTGTCAAAATATCAATTTTTGGTGATTTGGGTCGAAAGTACACGTGTCCATGGTCTGTCCGAAGCCCTATCGGGCCGAAGTCTATTGAGCTATGGGCTCCGAAAGCCTGTAGCCAGCCCATGGGCTTTGGCAGGAAGCCTTCGCAGGCCCATGCTGCCGAAGCTTCGGCCCGAGGGTCTGTCCGAAGCCCTACTGGGCCGAAGTCCATTGGGCTATGGGCTCTGAAAGCTTCTAGCCAGCCCATGGGCTTCGGCCAGGAGGCCTTCGGAGGCCCATGCCGCCGAAGCTTCGGCCCGAGGGACAAGCTTCGATGGGCCTGACCGAAGCCCACGCTACCGAAGCTTCGGCCCGAGGAGCAGGCCTCGACGGGCCTGACAGAAGCCCACCTCGACAGAGATAGAGTTTGACTTGTTTCCAGCTCAATCTCTATCTCTATCTGGCCAGTTTAATAGCAGATTAGATTAGGAGCTAACCCCGTATAAATAGAGAGGCATGCCGGCGTGGAGAAACCCCCCCAACTCAAACCAAACCAAAGCCCATGCTTTGATTGCATTTACTTTACCTTTATTTTCCTGTACCTCTTCGTGGGTTTTCCTGGAAGCCCTCTGTCGGCCACTACGGAACAGTGGTAAGCCTTGGTACTTCGCCTGTGAAGTCCCTGTTAATCTACGTAACAAATTGTTATCGCCTTGTTACTTCGCCTATGAAGTATCCGCTAATCTGCGTAATAGATTGCTACCTTCGCTACTCGTGCAACACTTAGCAAAGTTCGGTCCTCAGGCCAAATTGGTACTTCGCACTCTTCTGTTGCAGGCTTCGCACGTTCGGAGTCCCTTCATCGAAGGTGTCCGGAGCCGAGAGATCAGTTTTGGAGGTCCCCCAGGACACCCTTCGGCGGGATTGCAGGCTCCGGCAACAGGCTTCGTCAGCATACTCTGTCGCAACAGGCTTCGCCATGACCATACTCTGCACCGGATGAAGTTTCAGTCACGTGCGGCCCTTGCGTCACTATTCTGTAGATTGTTGTATCGGAGATCACACGCCAAACCCCGCTGTTCTGAGGTGATCACTGCGTTCAGATCCGTTCGGAGTCTATCTTCGGCCGGATCAGTCGAAACGCCGAAGTACTCTTCGGCGGAGCACTTCGCACCACATCCGTTCGGGGTCTACCTTTGGCCGGATCAGTCCGAACGCCGAAGCACCCTTCAGCGGAGCACTACGCACTAGACGCCGAAGGTACCGTTCGGCGCACCCTTCGCATCAGACTTCGAACTAGACCGGCTCCGACTGGTTTGTTGATTTTATTCTGTTAAATCTATTTCTTTCGGCTAATTGGATTATTTTGTAGAATCTGGTTGCCTAGCGACTCCACCCCCCTTATCACTATTAAGGGTAGTCGGAACGCGACGTCGGTGCTACGTCACGCTTAGGCCTGTCCCTAAGTATCCGTGCACTTTTGGATCGTCGAATTGACCCAAGTGCGGGGGCACGTTTTCATGTCGACACACTTTTTGGTGACTCCGCTGGGGATAAGGCTACGTCAACTTGATGTGTACGTTTACATCGACCACCGGTACATCTACATCGACTACTACGTATACACCGCCGATGGATATAATAGGAGGCGCAGATATCGACAACCGCAACATATTATCACCTACACTTGAAGATATCCCCGTCGCAGACCGAGCAGAGATCGAGGCGAAGTTAAAGGCACTCCAAGACATGATGCTTGGGGTCTACATCAAGACACGCGCAGGCTTCGTCAAGCGTGACATCGTCATCCCCGACCCCGCTCAGGTCCAGGTAACACCTATATCGCCTCGTTTATCTTCTTTAGAAATTGAGCAAAACATAGCCGCATCAGTAGATCAGGTCGTTAACACTTCACTAGCTAACCGTTTAGATTCTGCAGTCAACTCCCAAGTAGAGGCGACTCTTAGAAGGTTCGGCTTTTCTGAGGCCGTACCCCCGATTCCTATTGCTAGCGCACCTCCGACGAATCACGTATACCATAGGACTAATGACATCACTAGCACAATCATATCTCCGGCCTCACCACTTATGGCCGAGACCAATCTTTACACCTACGATCAAGCTAACGCTGCATACCACGCACCACCGGCTGCGCCAATACCTGCGCTACCCACACCACACGCGCAGACGCCTGGACACGAGCACGTTATACAAATAGCACGTAGGGAAGAAGCACACGGCCGACATGCCGAGATCCCACCGCGTGTCGCGCCCCCGCATGAGAGGCGCGCACAAAGAAACATACCAAGATGATCTAGATGAATGGGTCCGTGCACTATTTAGAGAGTGCACCAGCTTCGTGCCCATGGGACGGGTTAGGGTTTACCGTAAACCATACCCCGATCATCTTGATACAGTACCCTACCCCCGCGGCTATAGAATCCGTGAGTTCACTAAATTCGATGGCGAGGGTAGCAGGACCCGCTAGAGCACGTTAGTCAATTTTGAGCGCAATGTGGAGAGGTTAGCAGGATAGATGCCCTGAAGGTTAGACTATTTCCTCTCTCGCTATCCGACACAGCTTTCACTTGGTTTTCGGCGCTACCGGGTGAAACAAAACTTAGACTTTCGCATTTGACATCGATTAAGCAAAAATATAGTGAGAGCGCCTCTGAGTATATCAAGCGTTTCAGGGATACTAGAAACCGATGTTTTAGTCTTAATATTTCAAAAAGGGACTTGGCGGAATTAGCTTTTAACGGGTTGCGTTCTGAACTTAAAGAGAGATTAGATAACCAAAACTTCTTAGAAGTTAGCCAAGTTCTACAGCAGGCTCTGGTCCAAGAAGGCCGAGTCAAAGACAAGAAATTTATTAAGACGTTTAGCAAGCCTAGGGCCAAAATCCACATCATGGAACGCTCCAATGAAGAGGAGTCAGAGGAGGAGGATTCGGTAGACATGTACGTGGCCAAATGGGTCTGGAACACTAAGAATAAACCCGTCACCTGCTCCGAGTTACGACCATCCCTAACAAAGAATAGACTTAATGAGGTCAAGTACTCGTTCGATGTAACTAAATGTGATAAAATATTTGATTTCCTCTTAAAGAGCCAGCTTCTCAGGTTGCCTAAGGGTCAAGTTATCTCACCTGCCAACGAATTAAAGAAGCATCCATACTGTAAGTGGCATGATTCACATTCTCATAATATTAATGATTGCAATGTTTTTCGACGGCAGATACAATCGGCCATAGAAGGACGATTGAAAATAGACCATGATCCAAACATGAAGCTGGATAAAGATCCTTTTCCAGTCAACGCCATCGACCTCGGCGAGAAAAAGATGTTGATTCGGCCAGAATAGGCCGAGTCTACTAAAGGGAAATATGTGATTGTTGGAGAACCGCGCCCTCACACACTCGTACCAAAGAACCCCGAGGTAGGAGTGTGGAAACAGAACATCGATACCCCTTCGGCTAAGGCTCGCAAGAGGCCGAAGGTGACGTATAACATGCTGTTAAACAAGCATCAGAGGAGAGCCAGAGAAGCAGGACCATACGCTAAGCTAAAACAGCCGAAGGGCCCAAGACCTCCGAAGGGTGGCTTCAGTCCGAAGCCGGCAAACCCTCCGCACGAGGGCTTTGGTCCACAATGGCCTGATGCTCCGCACGGTGGTTCCGAGCCACAATGGCTGAACCCCCCGTACAACAGCTTCGAGCCCCAGTGGTCGGGCCCCCTTTACAACAACTTCGACCCCCAATGGATGGACCCCACACTGCACTGGACTTCTCTAATGGGAGGCTTCGGCCGGCACTGGCCGAACATACCTCCAGCCTAGCAGGATCCTTCGCTGGTATGGTCGTAGACACCTTCGACTTGGCCGAACCCCCCTCCGGGTGGCGGGTTCGGCTCGCAGTGGCCAAGGCAGCTAGAGCCTCCGATGCCTCCACCGTATGACTGGGCGGGGACCCCGTGGGCCCCGTATGTATCTGGGTCAGGGTACCCTCCGCAGATTAAACCTATGCCTTGTTTTCCTTCGGAGTATTGTGAATGGCAGGGACAAACAGTCGCGGCGGAGGAGGGATCGTCCATAGACTGTCTGTGGTACCTCCGAATTGGACTCTGCAGAGTGAAACCGAAGGGTGCGAGCACGCGGAGGCCAAAGTCAGGAAGTCTGAAGCCATAACTATCAGAGTTGGGTCTTAAGAAGTCCCAATCCCGAAGACTTTGTCGCCGAGGGATGACGGAGGTAAGCCACACGGTTCGGCCGGGCTCCGCGCCGAAGCTTGGTTTGATCGGCCGAATGAGGCCGATCCGTTCGACGGGGTTCGCAGCGAAGCCCCCTTCGAACACAGGGTGCCCAAGGCCGAAGGGCACACTTCGGCCATAATTAACAGGGGTCGAGCAGTAGCTCCAGGCACCAAGCCGCACCATCTTGGGCTCCTCCGGGCATGTCCAAGTCACAGAAGCGACGCCTACAAAGGTTGCGGGCACAGAAGATGTGCGAGAAGGTAGCTAAGTCGAAGCGCGATGCTATCTTCGAAGAAATCCACCCTCGGCCAGCTACGAAGCAGGTATGGAGAGAGAAGCCGGTTGAGATAACCAACCCGGCTCCTAGTCCAAGTGACGACGAGGACGACATGCTCGACGACGACTACTCGTCCATCTCTGAGGGACCCGCTCCCTAGGTGATGGACATCAACATCGTCACGATGCCTGCCGAGTTTGCCCTACCATAGGACGAGGCCGAGGTCGCTCAGTTGAACCTCGGTCCACGCAGCACCATCTTCGAGAAGCCCGAGGACCCGGCTCGCCATCTGAAGCCCCTCTATGTTAGAGGCCACATAGATGGGAAACCGATTTCCCGGATGCTCGTCGAAGGCGGCGCCACTTTTAACCTAATGCCTTATTCATTATTGAAGAAACTTGGCAGGGATGAAGATGACCTGAAGAAGAATAACTTGATGCTCAACGACTTCAGCGGCGAGAGTTCCGAGGCCAAGGTAGTACACTCTATGGAGTTGACGGTGGGAAACAAGACATTGCCAACAACATTCTTCGTCGTCAACGTACAAGGTAATTATAGCGTGTTACTCGGGCGCGACTGGATTCACACAAACTGTTGCATCCCTTCTACTCTACACCAGTGCCTGATACAGTGGGATGGCGATGAGATAGAGGTCATCCCCGCGGATACTTCGGCCCAAGTAGCTTTGGCCGATGTGTCGGTTGACACCGTCCATAACAAAGTAGTGTGTCTATCAGGTAGAGATCTTTCGGATTACGACTTTGTTAGTGTATCCGGAGGACGGTTTGTACCAGTGTCTATAAAGCCGACTGGAGTAGCACAACTATTTTTGTATTAGTAGTCATGTCTAGCAAGATTAATCTTGATTGGCTAAAGTCTCGTGTGGAGCATTATCGGTCTAATAAAAACAGTATTGCCGAAGCCATTGAGGACTTTAGTGAGGTAGAAAAATTAGGACAAGGTTTTGCATCGGCCGATCCCTTGGAGGAGGTCGACATAGGTGATGGTAGAATCCCAAGGCCGACTTTTGTAAACCAACATTTACATCCCGATGAAAAGGATGAAGTAATAAAGTTACTTCGGTCGTACGTCGATTGTTTCACAAGGGAGTATAGCGAAATGCTAGGGCTAAGCCACGAGCTCGTAGAGCATAGGCTGCCCATCAAGCCCGGATTTAGGCCTTATAAGCAGTCTCCCCGTCGCTTTAATTCGGCCATCTATGACCGAGTAAAGGAAGAAGTGGAGCGACTACTCAAGGCTGAATTTATTAGGCCATGCAGGTACACGGAATGGGTTGCTAACATTGTGCCTGTAGAGAAGAAAGGGAGCGGCAAGATACGGGTATGCATTGATTTCCGGGATCTAAATAGAGCCACTCCGAAGGATGAGTATCCAAAGCCAATAGCCGACATGCTGATCAATGATGCTTCAGGACACAAGGTACTAAGTTTTCTTGATGGCAATGCCGATTATAATCTGATCTTTATGGCCGAAGAGGACGTCTATAAGACTGCCTTTCGATGCCCTGGTTTTGTCGGTTTGTTCGAGTGGGTCGTCATGACTTTCGGTTTGAAAAATGTCAGCGCCACGTATCAGCGCGCTATGAACTTGATCTTCATGACTTGTTAGGAGTTATGTTAGAATTTTACATCGATGATGTAGTGGTCAAATTGGACGCTAGTGGAAACCATTTAGCTGATTTGAAGGTGCTTTCGATAGAATGCAACAGTATGGGTTGAAGATGAACCCACTCAAGTGTGCTTTTGGTGGGTCAGCGGATAAGTTCTTAGGTTTCATGATTCATGAGAGAGGCATAGAGATTGATCCTGAGAGACTTGAGAAGATTAGAAACATTGCAGCGCTGACATGCAAGAAGGATGTGCAAAAGTTGGGAGGCAAGTTGAACTATTTGCGTCTTTATATCCAACTTGTCCGGCAAGATTGATGCCTTTGTCCCGATACTCGGCTAAAAAACAAAGCCGAGTTCACTTGGGGGGCAAGCCAGCAAAGTGCTTTTCAGAAGATCAAGGAATGCTTGTCATCACCGCCCATGGTGAGCACCCAAGGCCGGGATTCCGTTTCGGCTATACATCGCCGCTGAAGACAGCGTGGTTGGAGCCGTGCTAACCTAGAGGTGGAGGGGAAGGAGTACATCATCACGTTCTTGAGCCGCCACCTGCTGGACGCCGAAACCAGGTACGCGTTTGTGGAGCGATTATGTTTATCACTTTATTACGCGTGCACCAAGTTACGCCATTATCTCCCCACCACATTTGTTGTTTGCCAAACTGATGTTATAAATCACATGTTACGAAGCCGATTCTAAGTGGAAGAATTGGAAAGTGGGCTTACGCATTGATTGAGTACGATTTGGCCTACGAGCCCCTAAGAGCGATGAAAGGCCAAGTCAAAGCTAACTTTATAGTTGATCATCACATAAACGCTAGCTGGAGTGATGCTTTTGCTCTAGTTGAGGTAGTGCCATGGAAAATCTATTTTGATGGTTCGGCTTGCAAGAATGGCCAAGTTATTGGAGTAGTTCTCATATCACACAATGGTATGCGCTTTGAAACCTCGGCCCGACTAGAGTTTTCTTCCACTAATAACCAAGCCGAATACGAAGCTTTGTTGCTAGGTCTGTAGGTGCTAAACATGTTCACGCGTATGGTGATTCATTATTAGTAGTACAACAGGTAGCCAAGGATGCTCAATGTTTTAATGGCTTGCTGAATCGCTACTTGGACAAATGCCTAGAAATAATTGCTACTTTTGATGATTTTAAAATATCTCACGTGTCAAGAGAAGCCAATTCAATCGCCAATGACTTGGCTCAGCAAGCATCTAGCTACCATGTCAAGAGGGAAATTTTCTGTGTTGGAAATGCCGATGTTTGGTCTCATTGCCGAAGCCAGTGATGCTAGACAGGCGCGCCCTCCGGGTCGAACCCCTCGGGTCACATAAGGCCACCGCACGCCGGAGCCCCTAGATCAGAGTGCTCCCCACTAAGGGGTCCGGCATGCCAGAGCCTATAGTCCGAAGCCTCTCGAACCGGGAAGGCTCTCCAGGGTCCGAACCCTCCGGAGGGCTTCGGCCCAACACACTCCGAACGGCCACCTCGGCCAAGCTTCGGCAGGAGCTGAATGACTCGGGGGGCACCTGAAGTCAGTGTTTTAGAAGTTTTTTCAGAAGATGGACCAACGAAGCCCTCTGAAACCTATAAGGGCGATTGGAGAGTCCCAATCGTCCAGTATTTGAGAGACCCTAGCCAAACGGTTGATCGGAAGGTTCAGCGACAAGCGTTCAAATTCGTGTTGGTAGACGACACATTGTATCGCCGAACCATCGACGGAGTGCTGTTGAAGTGTTTAGACCACGAACAGTCCCAGGTGGCTACAGGAGAAGTCCATGAGGGGCTTTGCGGCACTCACCAGTCAGCCCAAAAGATGGGTTGGATGCTCAAAAGAGCGGGTTTTTATTGGCCGACTATGACTTAAGACTGTTTCAAGTACTACAGAGGATGTGAGGCATGTCAGAAGTTTGGCAACATCCATTTAGCTCCTGCCTCATTGCTCAATCCTATTTTCAAGCCATGGCCATTTCGAGGTTGGGGTCTAGACTTCATCGGCCAGATCTACCCTCCTTCCTCAAAGGGGCATCGGTTCGTGCTGATGGCGATGGATTACTTCACCAAATGGACTGAGGCCGTACCTCTCAAGAACATGACTCATAATGAGGTACGCGATTTTATTTTAATGCACATCATACATAGATTCGGCATCCCTCAAACTCTTACTACAGAAAAAAAGGTTCATTACCATGCCCAATCATCCTAATATGGTGTAACAGTACCGAAGGAGGTGTTTCTGGAGTTTCCATTCCGAACACGATTGTTGCGAAAACGTCACCACTCATAATGTGCAATTATCAAAATCCGGCTCCCAAATAAAAAATTCTAAAACATGCCCAATCATCCTAATATGGTGTAATAGTACCGAAGGAGGTGTTTCTAGAGTTTCTGTTTCGGACACGAATGTTACGAAAACGTCACCACCCGTAATTTGCGAGAATCAAATGTTCGCTTCCAGAATAAAAAGGTTCATTAACATGCCCAATCATCCTAATATGGTGTATTAGTATCGTACGAGGTTTCTTGTGTTTCCATTCACGACACTAATGTTGCGAAAACATCACCTCCTGTAATGTGTGAGAATCAAATGTTCGCTTCCGGAATAAAAAGGTTCATTAACATGCCCAATCTTCCTAATATGGTGAATAGTATCGTACGAGGTGTTTCTTGAGTTTCCATTCAC